>JASDQU010735528.1:202299-219179 GCA_032191745.1 Picea mariana | reverse complement strand
ATGGAGGAGGTCATCTCTACGTTCCAGCTCTGTCTCAGATAGGAACCACGTACCCTTATTAGGGGCTTTCTCTCAGGTTTGTAAACTGGAGAAAGACTCACATAGTTGCAATGATCCACATGTCACAAGTTTGTAAGTTGGAGAATGTCTCACATAGCTACAATCATCAACACTGCCTCTCAGCTAGGGAGGCATTCTTCATCATGTCAAGTCTCACATGGATGTATTTTGAATTTTGTCTTGGTTGGAGTCATCAATACTCCCTCTCAACTTAGGAAGGCATTCTTCACCAAATTTGTTTGGTGAATATATCTGCAATCTTCTCAAGTGTAGGAAGGTACTGTATGTGTATGATTTTTCCTCTACATCATATCTTTGATATAAAAAATATTTCATCTCATCATGTTTCAATCCATCAGGAAACATTGGGTTCCCAAGGATCTTTATACACGGCTCTTGGAGATCATCATAGGATCTATTTCATGGTCAACTAAATCCATCAGAATATTTTGAAGACACATTGCTTCGCACACTAATTGTTATATATTATGTCTCTGGTGCACTCAAGGCCACAGAGTTTTGTTTCCTGCTGCATCAGAAAATCATGGAAAATTTCATGGTAGAACATCAACCGGATGTGCTCTTCTGGTCCACTATACTCTCTACTCAATCTGAATCGGCATATCCTGCAAACTCAAGTTCACAATGGAGGCATATCTCAAGCCATATCCAATTGTGCCTCATATATCTCTCAAAACATGTTTTGTTGTTGTCTAGTGAGTCTATCTCGGTTGACTCATGAAATGACCAAGAACATTCACTGCATGGTATGAATCAAGTTTGGATTTAACCAGACACATCAATGATCCAATCAGTTGTGGATCAGTATCGTCTGAATCATCATCAATATTCTTCTTTAAATCCATCATGCTGGATTTTGCATTTTGTCATACTGAAATTTCTTTTTAATATTTTCACTATATATTTTCCTTTACTCGAGAAAATTTCATCAGTCCTCTATCATACTTTTTGTCCCAAGAAGTAGTGCATCATACTCATATTCTTCATCTCGAATTTAGAAGTCAAGGATTACTTGTATCCAACAACAAGAATTCTTTAATAAGTTCCCAAAAAATTAGGCCTTTTTCATCAACACTGAAATGATATAGGTTTGGATCAATAATACTCTAGTTGTACTCCAAACTCATCAAGAATTTATTTGTGTGATATAGTTTCTAGCTCATGGATGGTAGTATGGATGGAAGTGTAACAGGTTTACTAGATCAAGTGTCTCATCATAGACAACTCCCTCTGTTTGAGAGAAGCCTCTAGCTATAGATCTTGTTTTGTATTTCTAAACACTTCCATCAACTACATGTTTGATCTTACAGATCAACTTGGAAGTTACTGCAGACTTCTTTTCTAGTTTTTGAATAATATCTTATGCATCATTCTTTAAGATATTCTAGTATTCTTCTTGTTATGGCATCTTTCCATACATGTTCTCCTATGACTTCTCTAAGTCAAGGAGGCTCAACATCAATAAGGTGTCTCATAACTGAAAGATAGCTTTGAAGATCTCTTTTACTTTCTCGGGATGTGCCTTGAGAGGCTTGTATGTTTTCTATGTTTCTTGAAGAGTGAGTCTAGGTAGGCCTTTTATGCCCTACTGCAATATCTCTGACCATATCAACTGAAGAACCTAGAACAACTGGAATAATGTTTGTCTCCCTCTGAACTGTTGAAGGGGGAGACGATATTGTTTCACTGTCAATCTTCATCTGATATTCTTTGGGTTTGTTTGAATGGATATCTCTTCTTTTTAAGGACAACATCTCTGATTGTCTCATATAATAATAAATCAATATGGTTTGTACTCTCATACCAGGGATAATGGTCCAAGTCTTTGAGGGTTCCCATACTAGGGATTTATTCAAAAAATGCAATCAACTATAACATTTGAAATCAATTGGTTTACCTAGTTTGTAGGCATGCTTTAGTTTTTAGAGGAAGTACTTCTCCTCTCTCTTTTCTTCATTCTTTTGAGGTGGGTCTGGATCAATGTCAGGGGTGGAATCTTATTTCCTTCCTTCTTCCTGGTTGGACAGTTTCTTGCATAGTGTCCATAACTGTCACATATAAAGCACATAATTTCTTAAACATCTCTTCTTTGATAACCTGCATTTGATGAAGACTTTTCACCTTTAAATGTTTGCCTGAAATTTTTTTGAATTTTCCTCCCTTCTTTGTATGAAGTGCAAGAGCATGATATTATTCTGAGGAATCTTCCACTCATATATTTCTAATTCTAAGTTCTTCTTGAGTACAATCTGTCCATAGACAATCAAAGGTTGGTAGAGCTTCTCTTCCACTGATACTTTGAATCAAAGGCTCCCACGATTTTGGAATATTATGGAGAGTGGTTAAGACAATTTCTCTATCAGACATGATTTCCCCGATGGTCTCTAGTTGTTCTTTAATTTTTGATAACTTCATAAAGAAGATGAAACTGAGTCACCCTTCATCATCTTGGTGCTTTGAAGTTGGCTCTTTAAGGTAAGAGCTATGAGGGTGTTGTCACTTTCAAACATTCCTTTTAAAGCTTCATACATATCATAGGTTGTCTTTAGGTTGGAAAACTGAGGTAAGAGGCGGTCTCTTACTGAGTAGATGATTAATTTTCTTACTTTGACATCTTCTTCCTTTCTTATCTTCTTCTCCATATCTATAGTTGTGGTTGGTAGGGTTTTAGTTACCACATCCAGGAGGTCATCTTCTTCAAGGGTGACTTGAAGCTTTGATTTCCAGGAGTTGAAGTTGCTTGCTCCATCAAACCCATCTTCTACTAATGTTATGTTATTCATTTGATTGGTTTCTTCAAATTCTTGCCAACTCGATTTTGAAAACCTAATAATTAGATTGAATTATCAACCTTGGATTATATTGGACTTATGACTGCCAAAAATCAATTTGATAGTGTCACGGAGATGCTTGCTGATTCAGGAGAACGTTTCTTCATAAATCTAGAATTAATATTTTGCAGGAAATTTCAGCACCCTAGAAACCCTAGGGCCAAAAATCAAAATTTCTCAGAATTTCATTTTGAGAGATTTTGGAGATGCGCTAGAAGAGGTCATACTCTTCCATGCCAAAATTATCCCCAACATCCAAGTATTAAGAGTTGAATCACCACTGAAAGGAAGGTCGTACAGAATTTTCTAGAAACCCTAGAAGGGTCGTACGATTCTACAAAAGGTGATATGAGACTTGGTGGATGCTTGTGCAATGGGTTCTTTCAAGACCTATGCTCTTCTACCATGTTGATTTTTCAATAAGCTAGCTTAAGAATGAATTTCATTCCATTTTTATCATTTAACAATGACCATAAACGTTGCAGCAACCAAGATCACAAGAAGAAGCACCATGCACAAGAATACAAGAAGTATCCTGGGAAACCCCTCTCAACAAGGGAAGAAAACCCAGCCAAATCCTTTGCTATATTCCTTAAGAGAAATACCTTCACCACCAAGATAAACCCTAGCACACAAGAGGGTGCTCAAACCCTAGAACTTTAGCGCCCAAGAGAGGTGCGCACTTTTCCCAAAGAAGTGTACTTGCTGAAATTTCCAAACTCACATGAAAGATATGTTTCCTCAATGGGGATTTTACCTTTACTTATACTAACCTAAACCTGTCAACATAAGTGTATGTTGGCACAAACGGGCCCACCTCACTTATCTTATAATATAATTAATATTAACCATATTAATTATCTTTTACATTAGTTACCAGTCACATTAAGGTAGGGTCGACCTGTACCCTTTACATTACAATTAGGGTTACAGGCAGGTATGACTCTTAATCAATATAGAAAAGGATTTGATACACCCACTAGTACTCATCCACTAGGGGAACATACATAAGGATGTCCACATCTTTGGCTCACTACATTACACAGAAGAACCAGGTCTTCACACGTTCACCTGTGCTCATCCACAGGCACGTCCACTTTACATATCTTCGTTCCCACTACCTCACATAGGAGAATCATCTGGAGTTTCTCGTCAACTCTGTTGCAAAGAGGAGGCTAATACATTATCTTCATTTCTGTTCACATGACGATGCAACCAGCACTTTGAGATTTCATTCGTTCACCTTGTGCTCAGCCACAGGCATGTCTAACTCAACAGATCGCATTTTCCACTGGATAATCATCTGGAGTTCTTCTCAACTCTCTGAATGGAGGAGGTCATCTCTACCTTCCACCTCTGTCTTAGGTAGGAACCATGTACCCTTCTTAGGGGTTTTCTCTCAGGTTTGTAAGCTGGAGAAAGACTCACATAGTTGCAATGATCCACATCTCACAGGTTTGTAAGTTGGAGAATGTCTCACATAGCTGCAATCATCAACAACGACAGCACGGTGATGTCAGGCCACCACGTCAGATTTAGGAGATTGTCCTCCAAGAGGTATTTCTACTCAACATTCAAATCTCTCAAGAGCCAAAATTGGCTCCATCTCTAGGCATGATTTAAAGGATTCTGGAGTTGGCAGATGAATAAATTTTAGGGAGAGTGCTAAAATAGCAGGGTTTCCCATATCACGGATTTGCATCAGATCAACGACCACACTTCATTGCGGGGAAAGAAAGTGCTCAAACGCTAAAATATTAGAGCGGTCCCAAAATCGAAACCATAGTATATCTAAAGAGGTACATGGTGGTTGGTGGTGTCTTGCAGGGCCAAAATGGTGTAGACCCAAACCACCCTTTGCAGCTTCCGCAATCACGTGCTTATATGGGGTCCAATCCGAGATCAGCACGTGGCAACATAAACCGGGCATTAAGCCAAATCATCAAAGGAGCATCACAAGGATAATAAAATCGTTAGCAGACCACAACCATTCTATCACTAGAGGAAAGAGAACAATTAGTTACCCCCTTAAATGAAAGCATGGAGGGTCTGGTCGAGGAGACAAAAATTTGTCAGCCCAAAGTACTGCATAAGGTAATTTTTCCACATCCTGATCCCAAGGAGAAATCAGTTAATGAAAAAAGGACTGGTGGTTGAACTATAGACTACCCCTCTTAAATGGAAGCATGGAGGGTTTGGCCGAAAAGACAGAAAGTTGTCAGCCCAAAGTACCACAGAGGGCAGTTTTTCTTGCAGGCCTAGATTTACCCGAGTTTCCTTCTGGTAGAAGGAACATGAAAGACAAGAGAAGACACCAGCCACTGTCTTGATTATAAATACATCTAATGAATGATTTGAGAGGGTCATATGGTTGAGCAGATCTCCCCTTTTGTAATATTTTGACTAAGCAGAGTTGTTCTCTGGTTATGTATGGCACTTGATACATTTTCGTTAATAGAAGTTAGTTTATTTTCATCATCTTGTTTCTTCTTACTCTGAAATGCTCATGATTGGATGATCCATATGAGATGTTGCAATTGTGTTATAATGGATGTTTGATTATAATGTTTTTATGAATGTTTTTCAGTGTTTTAAACTTTAAGTTCAAGAAGTTATTGTGACTGAGATTTTATTCTCCTAGCTACTTGAAGGCCTGATGCTTATAGAAAACCTATCCACCTTCCTCATTACATCTTCCTTCTATTCACCTTTATCCTTAAACCACTTATTGAAGTTAATCAAAACCTCATTTGCTTATGCATGCTAGCCCAGTTTTCTGTATTAAAACATTCTGATTTTGAGTTTTGTCCATTTGACCTTTCATCATTAATTTACATTTACAAACCTTTTTTATGGGTATTGGGCTTATCATCTTGCAATCTAAGGGTGACTCTCAGTGCTAACACAACTCATTTACATAATATCAGCAAGATTTTCAAAACATTCAAAAAGATGCGGGTACTCTGCCCGCATAGCATCTTCATTCTCCCATGTTGCATCCTCAAGACCGTACCAGGTCCACTGAACTTTTACAAGCCCTATGGCTCGATTCAAGAGCTGCTTGCTTTTCCGATATAGTATACACACCGTATGCACCTGAAAATCGCTTTCCTATTCCACCTTTGTCGAGGTTTCATGAACCATTCGATCCACCTTCCTGAGGAGTTCGTTCTCACCATTGCAACTCTCTCACGATTCTGCAGGATGACCATTCTCACCATTTTCCTTTCTCTGACGACTCAACAATTTATAGAGGTTCACAAAGGCAGAAATGACTCTGGCTGCATACTTGTTTAGTTCATGTGTGAACTGCACAAGGGATGGCCAGCATGCTGAGGATGAACTCATGGGAAACTAAATGGCCAAACTGGTCAGAATGTTTAGAGCGAAATGGTGAGAATGGTCAGCCTGTGGAATCGTGAGAGAGTTGCAATGGTGAGAGTGAACTCCTCAGGAAGGTGGCCCGAATGGTTCATGAACCCCCAACAAACATGGAACTTCCCACATAAATCTGCATGTGTCATGGGTGACACTTGTCTCTCCAGGAGCATGCTCCTCTCCACTTGGAGTTTGTTCCTCTCCTTAAAGGAACTTAGGATAACTGGGTTTATTTTCCTAACTTTAGTACTTTTCAGGAATACATTATAATATTCCCTTGGGTTAAGCCCTCAATCTTAGCCCCTCTTTCCTATCCTCTCATCCCCATTTCTTTCTCTACCCAGTGGAGCTTAGTCCCCCATAACTTTTTCTTCGTGGTCGGTCTACACGCAGCGATGTATTTTATTAATAATCTGCACAATTACATATACAAAAATCAAGCCCACTGGCCTTAGCGTCTAGGCTCTTTGGCCTAATAAACACATAAGCCTACCATATTATAATTACTTGGCTAACCATCCTACAAACATCATCACATTTCATAGGGGCTCGGCCTTGGGGTAATACAATCCCCTCTCCTTATTTTTGCACTGTCCTCAATGCAACTCATTTGCAAAATATCAACAAGATTTTCAAAATCTTCAAAAATATGTGGGCACTCTGCCCTCATAGCATCTTCATTCTCCCATGTTGCATCCTGAGGACTGTACCAGGTCTACTGAACTTTTACAATCCCTATGGATTGATTACGGACCTGTTTTCTTTTTCAATCTAGTATACACACCAGATGCACTTGAAAAGCGTTTTCCTGCTCCACTTGAATCACATTCCAATCAATAACATGATTAGCATCAGGTACATACTTCTTAAGAAATGACACATGAAATACATTATGTATAGACATGCATGCAAGCAATGCAGGCCTATATGCTACTGGACCAATCCTATCTAGTATTTCAAACGGCCCACAATATCGAGTTGTTAACTTTGAACAATTTCCCAACTTTAGGGAGCTTCTGTTGGCCTTCACTCTCAAGAATACATGATCCCCTACTTTAAATTCCCTGTGAGTTATGTTCTTATCAGCATAACTTTTCTACCTGTCTTGGGAAGCCTTCAAATTTTGTTTAATCTTCAGCATCTGTTCTTCCATATCCTTGAGCAACTCTGACCCAACCACTGCCCTATCAGTTGGGTTGTCCCAACTTACTGGGGTGTTGCACTTTCTGCCATAAAGTGCTTCAAACGAGCTCATCTTTAGTGATGCTTGATACCCATTGTTGTACGCAAATTCTACCAAGTGTAGTTAATCTTCCCATTTGGATGGTTTGTCCATCACATGTATTCTTAACATATCTTATATCACTTGATTCACCCTCTTTGTCTGCCCATCAGACTCAAGATGATAAGCAGTGCTAAAGTTCATATTTGTTCTGAACCCTTTGAATAACCCCTTCCAGAACTTTGATGTAAACTTTGGGTCTCTGTCAGACACAATTGTCTTGGGTATGCCATGCAAGTGTGCTACTTCCCTCATATAAATATTAGCAACATTAGTTGTCTTATGAGTAGTCTTCATAGGAATGAAATGGGCATCTTTAGTAAGCTTGTCCACCACTACCATGATTGCATCATGTTGCTTTCTTGTTCTGGGCAATCCTGTGATGAAATCCATTGTCACCACTTCCCATCTCCACTCAAGAATGGGTAATGGTTGTAGTAACCAAGTTGGTTGTCTATGCTCAGCCTTGACCCTTTGACATTCCAAGCATTTAGCTATGTATTCAACAATCTCCCTCTTCATGTCGGGCCAATAATGTTGGCTCTTGACTACTAAAATTGTTTTATGATATCCTAGGTGTCCTGCATAAGGTGCATTATGCATCTCTTTTAAAATTGCACTCCTCAATTCCATAGAATCTGGTACATAAACTATGTTTTTGTACAAGAGAATTCCCTCAATTCCCAATTCAAAATATTTAGTTTTATGTTGCATTTTACCTTGCTGCAATTTTGTTACCAATTCCATGTACTGCAAATCTGCTTTTGCATCTTCTAAAATTATGCCTTTAAGATCCGTTTGATACATGCTAATGGTTGTACCATGCATTTCATGCACTCTCCTACTGAGTGCGTTAGCCACTTTGTTCTCCTTTCCTTTGATGTGCTTGATATCAAAGTCATACTCATAGAGGAATTCCAGCTATCTACTATGCCTAGCATTCAAAGTAGGTTGATCAAACAAATATTTCACACCGTTATGGTCTGTCCTTAGCTCAAACATCTTTCCCATGAGGTAGTGCCTCCACTTCTTCAAAGCGTGCACTATGGATGACAATTCTAAATCATGAGTGGCGTAGAGTCTTTCATGCTCTTTCAATTTTTTGGACTCAAAACATATCACAAACCTATTCTGGCTAAGGACTCCACCAAGTCCTTCTTTACACACATCTGTGAAAAACATGAAATCTTCATTTGGATCTACGATCTTCAAAATTGGAGCACTAGTTAACAACTGCTTCAATTGTTGGAAAGTCTTTTCACATTCTTCTGTCCATTGAAACTTTTTCCCCTTCCTTTGCAAGGAAGTGATGGGGTGAGCTATTCTTGAAAACCCTGCAATGAAATTTTTGTAGTAGCCAGCTAGACCCATGAAGGATCTGACTTCTGTCACATTCTTAGGTGTTGTCCACCCTTTAATGGCCTCAATATTTTCAGGGTCCACTGTTATCCCTTCTTCAAATATGATATGCCCCAAATATTAAATTGTGTTTTGATTAAATGAGCACTTGCTCAATTTGGCATACAGCTAATGCTCCCTTAGAACTTGCAGCACCATCCTAAAATGATGCTCATGCTCTTCTTCTTACTTGGAATACACAAGAATGTCATACAAAAAGACAATGACAAACTTGTCTAAATATTCCCGGAAAACACCATTCATTAAGCACATGAAAATAGTCGGTGTGTTTGATAACCCAAATGGCACCACTGTGAACTCATAATGACCATACATTGTCCTAAAGGCAGTCTTGCTGATATCTTCCTCTTTAATCCTTACCTAATGGGATTTTTACCTGAGATCTATCTTTGAAAATATCTTTGCATCCTTCAATTGACCAAATAGATCATCAATCCTTGACAGAGGATACTTGTTCTTTATAGTTACTTTATTCAACTATCTGAAGTCGATGCACAATCTCAATGTCCCATCTTTATTTTTCACGAAAAAGACAAGGGCACCCCAAGGTGACACACTTGGGCATATATACCCCTTCTTCAGAAGATCTTCAAGCTGCATTTGCAATTCCTTCAGCTCTGGTGTACTCATTTTGTAAGGAGTCTTTGATATTGGAGCTGCTCCAGGCATCAAATTAATAGAGAAATCAATATCTCTCTTTGGAGGTAGTCCGGGTACCTCCTTGAAGATATCTTCAAAATATTCTAGGACTGCATGATCCTCCAAATTTGGCACCTTATCCTTAGATGCTTCCTCCATATGGGCTGCAAATATTTGAAAGCCTTTCCTATATCATTTCTTCAGTTGCGTTGCTGAAATTTCTCTGATAGTCACTTCCCTAGGAATTCCTTGGACTATTCTTCGATTTCCTTCCTCATCCAAGCAAGTGAATGCCTTGTTATGACAATCTAAGATGGCATGGTGTTGGTCTAACCAATCCATACCAATTAGGAAGTCATAAGATCCTAAAAGCAAGATGTTCAAATTTGTCTTTGTGCTCAGTCCATTCATGTCCATAAGACATGACTTAACCATCTCAATGAATTTTCTTTTGGCTCCAGTAGCTAGCTACACCAACCAAGATTTTCCATGCTTGTTTATTGGCAATTGCAAACTTTCCACCATCTTAGGATCTATATAACTATGACTAGCTCCTTAATCAATTAAAATAGTAATGGTTTCGTTATTGATCATACCTTCCACTTCAATCATATGTGATTGATACTATGTTTGCTTGTTGTCCAAGGCTACATATATCCTTGGTACATTTATGCCCATGTCCCTCATTGTTTCATCTCGTTGAAGATTGTGAACAGCTCTCACTTTATCACTTTTGTGAGGAAAATCTCTATACTTGTGGTTTCCTTTACAACCCCAACATTGAATGGGTGCCTTCCTTGACCTTTTCCCTCCTACCTTAGCCATTCTATGCTCTCTAAAAGATGGTTTTCCTTGAGGACTATTTATGAGAAATGGAGGCTTGTTTCCCTTCTTCCTTTGTTCCTTCTTGAACTTCTTCTTGTCCTCCCAAGCCTTTTGGAAAGCAGGCTTTCCTTTTTGTTGATCATATAAGCATTTTACTCTCCTTATAGTTTCTTCCCGAGTCTTGGGATCATCATATTGGATTTTATCACTGATAAAAGATGGCAGCCCACTCATGTACCTATGAATCTTCATTGTCTCATCCTTTATGAAGGAGACATACTTCAACAACTCTAAGAATCTCCTTTCATATTCATCAATAGCCATGCTGCCTAGTTTAAGTTCAAAGAACTCTTTCATCTTTCTATCATAATACCTCTTGGTCAGGTATTTCTTCTCAAAATGCTTCTTGAAATCCTTTCAAGTCAATTTTTTTCTCCCTGAGGTGTTGTACTTGCACCAGCTAATCCCACCATATGGATGTTTTTCCTTTAAGTTGGTAGATGGAAATTCTTCCTTCTACATGAGAAGAATAATTATGCAATTGAAAATACTTTCTCATGCCTAGCAGCCATGTCTCTGCATCTTCATCCTTCTTGTGCTCACCATCAAATGTAGGAGGTTTGATTTTGTTCATTTCCCCTCGTAGCTCATCCTCCCCAGATCTCTTATGCTTCCTAACAGGGGATAGACTTGAGTTGTTGTTTACTCTCTTATTGGAATGCCTCGGGGAGTGTTGGTGATGTCTGCTATCACTTTTTGTTCTTTTGTGACTTCTTGATTTGCTTGAGCCACTCTCCTTATCCAATTTATTTTCTATTATTTCCAGGATCTCCTTATCCAATTTCTTTTCTTATCATCTTTATGTTGAATTATCCTTGTTGCTCCCTGGATTTTATGATCTTTTTGTTATCTACTCGGTGAGTTTGAACATCTTTTTGCAACCTTTTAATTATTTTCATCGTGTTCTGTTCTTTAGCTGTCTCTTCTCCATGCCCATTGGAGTTTGATCCTTCAACTTCCAAATGGACATCCATTCATCTAACTTCATTTTCTGAACTATAAGCACCCTGTGCCTTCCCCATTTCTCTGCACTATGCGACAATTCAGTTCAGTTCTAACAATTGTTAATTCTGCAAAATGTGCAGTCAACCGAATTTTTGTCAGGCTAATAGAATTTAAAAAATTTCCAGAATAAACCAATCTAATTCTATAAAAGAAATATCATATTCCAATTTCAGTGGGTCTTGGTCGGTCAAGAACCCATTCGGGCTTCTATCTCTAAGCCCCGCTCTATTCTGCAAAAAATTTCTGGGCATTAGCCCCTTTTTCTTCTGCCCTTGGTTTGCATGGGACCACGACTGTGACCCAGTGCTTATGATTTGGGTGCTTATCCAGAGCCTTGAAACTTCGGGCTTCGGGCTTCGAAGGTTTCCCTTTTCCCGCACATCCCAACATCATAGAACAACAAACTGTAGAACGCGCGAAGAATGACGGATCTACGATCCAAATTCCTTGCTCTGATCTACAGTGGATAGGAGATTCATAATTTCTTCCTTCTATTCCTTCATGCACCATTTCTTCCGGAGTGTCAAGTCTCCAATCTTCCTGATCTGGCGCCACATGTCCACTGGGGCCCATGGTTTCCATGCCTGAACTAATAAATGTTAAAAATGTCACATCAAACTTTATACTTTTTCCAAATTGCGGGGACATGGGTTGGCAGTTTTGGAGTAACCCGCCGATCATTCCGCAATTGTCCCCACGCTGACACATACCCCTTCTAGGAAACCGTGATTTAGATTGCGAGACTTCCCTATAGAATTATCTGTTGCGCAACTTCGATCTCTGAAATGTCATCCAACCATCGATCTTGATAGATTGTGATCAAAGTTAATGCGGGCCTGATCCAGCTAACTTCTTCGCCAAGTTTGAATACCTTGTGCCACCTCTAGGAGTGCCACATGGTAGGACACACGAAGCCAACACGTGGTCCAATCGGGTGAGTGACATATGTCACATTCTAACTGCATTTATATCTTACAAAGGTTCTTAACTCACTGACACATGGCACACATCCCATGTGTCCACGTCATCCCTAGTGACGCCAGCAGGCCATGTCACTTTGGGACTTCGGGCTTCGGGAGATTTCACCTTGGCATACCCTGTTTCTCTCAAACGTCGAATTCCCGAACAAGTCGATCGGTCAACACATGTCCCTTTTGATGAACGGTCTGGATGAACTCTGAACTTCAGGACTTTGGGAGTTTGCGCATCAGCACACTCCATTTCTTCCGAACAATTCGATCTTCTGACATGCGTCTCTTGCGACGAGTGGTACGTATTAACTTTGGATTTCGGGACTTCAAGAGTTTGCGCCTTAGAACACCTCATTTCTCTCAAACATTGAACTCCCAAACAAGTTGATATTCTAACACGTGTCTCCTGCTTGGATCGAAGGACAGGACTTGCACGAATTTCTCTCTGTCTTCTCTACACGTTAACGAGAGATGTGACCTCGGCTTAACCTTTGGGCGCTTATCTCACTTTGCAAGATCGACAGTCGTGTTTTAATGAACCGTGAATATCAACGGCCATGAGTGATTGTGGAAACTCAACTTTCTCATGCTTTAATTTCCTTCCCGATCTCCGCAATGTGAAGATTCTCGTCCGTAGTGGGATCGATATCCACCGTTGATCTATTGGTCTAGCAAGATCAATGATCCTAAGGGATTGCGGAGTCTCAAATTTCTCACGCTTTAATTTCTCTTGTGATTTCCGCAATGGTTCCCCATCATCGATCTCCCTTCAATGAGATCTAACGGTCGTGACTTAATCTTCGCTTGATCTAATGGATTATCTTGCTCTCGCCCAGATCTAATGGCCCAACACCACGAATGTTGTGATTTATTTCTCTGTGTCCATTTCTTAAACGTGGTACACCTCATGTGTTTCCGAACACAGTCCAAGTATTCTTTCAACGCCCTTCTGGCACTCTGTACCTCAAAATTCTTTAGACTTTCTTCGTCGAATTTTTCTTTTGTGGCCCATCTAGGTTCCAAGTAGAAACCATGGACTCTGAACCTGAGTTTTGTCCATTTCGACAACAATTATTTTTCGAAACTTTTGCTTCAGCTTCCACTAACATGGCTCATCCAGTCTCAGTGTTGAAACCATGGCTCTGATACCATTTTGTAACGTCCCCAGCCACCAACAGGCTGAGCGACGCCACTACATGACGTCTCTCTTAGCTCTAATACCATTTGTAACATCCACAGCCACCAACAAGTCGGGGCGACATCTCTCTTAGCTCTGATACCATTTTGTAACGTCTCGAGCCCGGCACAGACTGGGCAACGTCACTTATGGACTTCTCTCTTAGATCTGATACCATTTTGTGAATTTATATGCATGCATATCTAATGCAAATTAATAGTTACAACATTTTTTTCATGCCACTTATTCATGCAGAAATAACATTAAAATATTCAGACACTATATGCATACAGACGACATATTCTAACCATACACAAATTAATGTGGAATTAGCAGTAAGCCTACACATACAACATATATGATATATCTAGGCATTAGTCATCAAGTTATAAAACATGTATAATTAAATCACATACAATAAACAAATATTTGGTACTTATCTTTCAATAGATGACCACCAACTGCGTGCAGACCTTCCATGAACCTCCCAGCCTTAGACCATGTTGCTCATCACGCTCAGTAGTGGGTCGCCCCCGAGCTAGGACTAAACTCCACCCAGGGCAAAGGAATCCTAGACCTAGGTTGAGGCTACGGGAAACTGCATTGTGCAACCGAAAGGATTCTCTCCAAGGAGCCTACTTATGCCCACTGCTCATGGAATCTCATTCCCCACATGCCTGTCCCACCCCAAGAATATGAACCTTCATTGTTCCACAGTCCATCGGTTGCTCCACTTCCCTTCCAGAGATTCAGCAACAGGCCAGATCAGAAATTCTTAGAGCTCCGTAGCTAGTACTGGACTCCCTCCAGGAAAAATCACTTCTCAGCAAACTCTCTCACATGGAGAGAGTTTCTCACAGGCCTGACAACCTACTTCTTCAACCATGGGACTGGCAACCCGCCTCTTTAATCCACAACCACCAAAATCGGGTAAGGCAAGGGGATGACTCAGCAATTTACAGAGGTTCACAAAGGCGGAAATGACTCTGGTTGCGTACTTGTTCAGTGCATGCATGGACTGCACAAGGGATGGCCAGCATGCTGAGGATGAACTCATGGGAAACTAAATGGCCAGACTAGTCAAAATGTTGAGAGAGAAATGGTGAGAATGGTCACCCTGCAGAATCGTGAGAGAGCGGCAATGGTGAGAGTGAACTCCTCGGGAAGGTGGTTTGAATGGTTCGTGAACCCCCAACAAAGTTGGAACTTCCCACATAAATCTGCATGCTTCCTGGGTGACACTTGGGTCTTCAGGAGCACGCTCCTCTCCACTTGGAATTTGTTCCTCTCCTCAAAGGAACTTAGGATAACTGGTTTTATTTTCCCAACTTTAAAACTTTTCAGGAATACATTATAATATTCCCTTGGGTTAAGCCCTCAAGCTTATCCCTTCTTTCCTAGCCCCTCGGCCCCATTCTTTTCCCTACCCGGTGGAGCTTAGTCCCCCATAACTCTTTCTTGGTGGTTGATCTACACACAACGATGTATTTTATTAATAATATGCATAATTACATATACAAAAATTAGGCCCACTGACCTTAGAATCTAGGCTCTTTGGCCTAATAAACACATAAGCCTATCATCTTATAATTACTTGGCTCACCAGCCTACAAACATCATCACATTTCACAGGGGCTCAGCCTTGGGGTATTACACACACCCTATAGGAAACATTTTCTAGATTATGTTCAAGGTGATTTTGGACAGGTTCATTTGGGTGATGATGCACCATGCAAAATTGTTGGAATGGGAAAGGTAGAAATAAAGCAAAGGAATGGAAACCAGTGGTTGTTGAAAGAGGTAAGACATGTTCCAGATCTAAGAAAAAATATAATTTCAACAAGGAAGTTGGCAAGTGAAGGTTGTATATCCATATTTAGAGATAAGGTGTGGAAGGTCACCAAAGGATCACTGGTGAGAGAAAAATGAGAGAAGGTAGGTACATTGTATTCATGTACTAGTAATACTAACTCTTCTATCTATTTAGCTTCTACAAGAGTGGATACATCACTATGGCATCATAGGCTTTGACACATGAGTGAGAAGGGGATGTAGATACTCATAAAATAAATTTGTTACTAGATATTAAACAAATTGATTTGGATTTCGGTGAGCATTGTGTTTATGGAAAACAGAAGAGAGACATATTTCTTAGAGTCGGGAAAGAAAAAAAGAGTGAAAGGTTAGAGCTTGTGCATACATATGTATGGGGACCAGCTCAAGTATCATATCTTGGTGGCTCTCATTATTAGGTTACTTTTATTGATGATGCAACTAGAAAACCTTGGGTTTATTACATTCGACAAAACACTGATGTTTTTGATACTTTTAAGAAATGGAAAGCTTTGGTTGAGAATGAGATAGGAAAAAGGTTGAAGTGTCTCAAATCAGACAACGAAGCTGAATATTGCAGCAAGGGGTTTGATGATTATTGTTCACACCATGGGATTCCTAGAGAGAAGACAGTTCTAGGAACACCACAAGAAAATGGTGTGTCAGAAAGGATGAACAGGACAATCATGGAGCGTGCAAGAGTATGAGATTGCATGCAAGGTTGCCCTTACAGTTTTGGGAATATGTTGTAGATATTTTTCTTTACTTGATAAATAAAGGACCCTCAATTTCTTTGGATGGTGGCATTCCAGAAGAGGCATGGATGGGTAAAAAGGTAAACTATTCATTTTTGAATACTTTCGGTTGTGAAACGTTTGTCCATATTGATAAAGAAAATAGAACAAATCTTGAGGCAAAATACAAGATGTGTACCTTTATAGGACACATTGTTAATGATTTTCGTTATCTCTTATGGGATTATGAAAATCACAAAATCATTAGGAGTAGAGATTTCATACTCAATGATAAGGTCATGTACAAAGATCAATTACAGGGAAAGAAACAGGAAAAAGAAAAACCAAAATGCTCAGTGCTTGATGAGATCATTGAAAAAGAAATTCCAAAGGTACCAGAAAATCAAAATGTACAAAAATAGGAGCAACAAGTACCTCAAACTTCTGCAAGTGTTGTTAGAAGATCTACCAGGTTAAGTATTGATCAATATACCCTTCTCTTAAATAAACAACCGTGAGCATAAGTCACAATCTCTCGATAGACGGTTGGGATTGATTCGAGGCCTAAGGTTCTCCCATCAGGTTGGCCCCCACTTGGCTTATCCACTTATGGGTAAGGAACACATGTCACTCTAAACTCACTTC
>JASDQU010735528.1:178458-195076 GCA_032191745.1 Picea mariana | reverse complement strand
TTTAATTGTTGTGTTTAACTCTGTGTATGTGAATGGTTTATTTGTTGTTGTAAATGAGTTTATTAGTTGCATTCATATTCATTTAGAATGATTTAGATAGAATTCATTATGGGTATCATAATCTAGTTAAAAATGCGTATAAATCATAGTTGGTAAGCTACAAAAAATGAGTCAGCAAGAAAATTTCAAGTTATGTGTATTTTTCCACAAGTAGCGTTCTTTGGTTAAGTTGGGGGATGTTGTTGGCATGAGGTTAGAGACCAGGGTTCTTTGAATTTTTCAACAAAGGTTCTGTTGTAGTCTAGCAGTGCTGAAACTTTCAACCTTCCACGAGGGAAGGAGGTCTCACCCGAAGCACAGCCAATATTGGTGTGAGAGTGAAGGGAGTCAAATAGAACACCTAGGTCGGGAGTATCTCAACCCAAACAATTCTAATCACATGAGTATAAAATATTATACACATGTAGCATAATTGGAATGGAGGATTCAAATGCACAACCAGTGGACAAATTCCTCTGGTGATAGTTTTCCCAAGAATTAACTAAACAAGTAGAAGAAACAGAGATGACACTCGTGCAAATGAAGATCTTAGCATTCACACAATTAAACAAATTTTGAGGCCCCAAATAACATTTATCAT
The DNA here is from genome assembly GCA_032191745.1 of Picea mariana. Taxonomy (NCBI): domain Eukaryota; kingdom Viridiplantae; phylum Streptophyta; class Pinopsida; order Pinales; family Pinaceae; genus Picea; species Picea mariana. The sequence continues at coordinate 194,436 of JASDQU010735528.1, read as the reverse complement.
CTTTTTCATTACCCAGATATCAAAGGCGAATATACAATAGTCATATCTCAGATGAGAAGAAGCACTGTAATTACATTTTGTGAATAGTTTGATCATAGCCTTGGAAATCGTGCTAAGACTATATACATTACAAATACAATTCTCAGTACATAAAACCAAGGTCAAGATAGCTCAAGGTTCTGCAATCGAACACCAACCACATCAATAACAACAATAGTTATATGAGCAACAACAAATTCTGCATCAATATCAGTAATCATAGTATCAATAGCACTATCAACATCAATATCTATAGTAGCCTTGTCATGTTCCATACGTCCTTGTCTTATAGATTTCTACGAGACTTCTTGATTCGTTCGTTACAACTTCTTGGTTTCCGCTAGAAGGTTCTGAAACTTTATGATGTTACTTCCAGTTGGTGGACAACTTCATTCTTTGTTGGTGCTCTGATCTATCACTTTCTGCCACTCGAATCCTCTGTTGGTGCATTGTACTTTTCCGCAACACGCTCTAACTACCACAAAACTAGAACTTTCAAAACTGAGGATCCAATAGGTCCTCGACTAAAACCCTTAACTTGCCTCGAGTCAGTCTCTACTTCCTTATTATGTTCCTCCTCAAACTGAGGGTCCAACTTAGGGATGATTTGAACCACCTTTCTCCTGAAACTATCATATTGATAAAAAATATCTTGACACTTGCACAGCAGGATCGAAGCTCTAGCAACGAATTCTTGTGTTGTGTTGACATCCGAGACTGAGGGATTTGTGTCCATCAATTTTTTACGGTCGTATTTTTCCACGACGTAAAGATTTTGGATCTTGACGTAGGAGTGACTGCTGGCTTGAACTCCCGGAGTTCCTTCTTGGCAACATTATTGGTGTCATACAAAGCATTCAAGTGTTCATCATCCTGTTGAATTTCAGCAAATTTAATACTCTACTCGATGGGATCGATGATAAAATTCACCTCCTGGTTCATCAGTCATATTTGGGCTCAGATGTCCTCCATTGGTTTAGTGCGACGCTCTAGCAGACCAACCCAGTCATTGACTAGCTCGAAGAGGTGAATACACTATGAAAACCATTGATGTAAAGAACTACACATAGCATCACCCTCTGCAACAACCTTGGATATTTTCTCCAATATCTCCTTAGGATTCTCTCTTTCCTTTAGTTGGATAGCCTCTAATTGTTGTTGGAGGTCCTGAGTCCTATCTACTACATGGGTCCATGCCTCAGCGACAAGCTCAACTCTGGCTATTGGTGCAACATGGTTGGGGTCTTCTGGGAGTTCAGGTGCCAGCCTGCGAAAGGTAGGCCAAGCGTCATTGATCCTGCAAGACATTGCTTCAATAGTGGACTCGACGGTTTCCCACATGCCTTGTTCATAAGATGTTGTTGTGTTAGCTGAAGTAATTATCTCTTTCAATTGGTCAGCCTGTTGTACTAATTCTTCGTTTGCTTGTGTTACAACAAAAATTCTCCGTTCTAGTTTATCTACAGAAGTCCTCACAAGATGCAAAAGTTGAGGTGTATCCCAAGCAGACAGATCGCTACTCATAGTAGTTGGATCCAATGTGATCCGCGTTGTAAGTGGTTTGCCAATTGCAATGGATTGTTCAAAAAAACTAGGAGTATCTGAACATTTCGAGGAAAGAGACTGAGATTTAAGGCTTCTCACAAGCCTGAAATGTACTTTTGGTGGTAGTGTGGTGACAACCCCTTGTTTCCCCAAACATATCTATAATAGAGAAAGAAATCGTTGTAGGTTTTGCAAAAGTGGAGCGACTTGTTCCTTTAATGAAGTTTTTCTCTATGTGGAATGGGTGTCGTCTTGGCCATTGAGTAGGTCATTGAAGTTCTAGCTCGACATCTAGTTGATGACTGGAGACAATCTTCGGGCCTTTGTCCAGAGGACCTAGGGCTCGTGATACTTGGGTTACAATAGTCATGAGTAGAGTAGTGGTAATGCTAGTAGGTATACTAAAAGTATCAACATGCTCAATATTCCCTACTTGTGTGTGGGATGGAATGGAGGGTTTGAGGTAGAGTCATGAATGGTTCCACCATTTTGTTTACTGAAGACTTCCTCATCAACAACAGTAGATTGGACCTGCTAAGGTGGGTTTTCTATAATGTGGATGATAGGATTCGTAGAGACAGTTGATGCTACTGAAGGGTTCTTGGTGTGAACTCGAGTCGAGGTGGTGAATATCAATGGAGGTGGAATAGAAGGAGATGTGGGTAGCAGTGAAGAAATTTTGGTAGCCTCAGTAATAATTGGTTCACCTGTTGGTTTCGCAGGAGAAATTGTTCTTGGTTTCTTGAGAGGAAAAGCATAGGCAAGGACTTGCCGGAACTTCTTACCAGATATTTGTGCATCATCCAGAATTGATGACAAGGGGATCGGTAGTGGTCCTTGTGGTAATGTTTTATCATCAGCCTCCTCACACTCCTCATCTGAGTTGGGCATGGTTTTGTCACTTTTTCCTGCACTGAAAGCAACAACTGATATATGCGTAGGAGTGGCTCGGAACACAACTGTCGAAATATTGTATTTGACCCCTTTCGAAGTCTCTTCTCTTACAACCCCTACCCACATATTGACATCCTTATCGAATGTGGCGTCATCCAGGTAGAAAGGAAGAAAATTCATGTGGAATAGTGCAGGATCCTCTCCCAAAGGGCGAATAAAAGTATGGTCTTGGACCATCCAGAACCAAATGTGATTCGTGTGGATGTTGAGGATCGATTGTAGAATCCTCAATTGTTGGGTAGAATTAACTATGTCTTCATGCCATTTCGCAAAAGAAGCATTGTTCCCATCAGGATTGGAAAGAAGTGACTTGGCGTTCTAAGGTTGAACAACTTGGAAATCCGAGTATCAGTCATGTGAGAAAGATCCCTCCCCTGCGGTAGCTGCCTTTTCCACATTGAAAATGCAACGAGTAAGTAGCCATAAATAAAATATGTCATGTGGTCGTGAACATACTCACAAGCTTGGAACATCTTTGTCAACAAGTGCTGGCACCAATTCAGCCTGACGCCATTCTTAAGGAATTATGCTACTGTTATGGCATCCAATTTGCATTCTCCCTCTGTGTAATTCTTCATCACTTTTCCTGCGATAATGTAGCAGGCACACTGGATCTACTCGTCATTGATGAGCTCAATGAGAGCACCTTGACTTCCCCATCGAGTGTGGTATTTTTCATATAGGATTAAAGTACCTTTCTTTCGGCCATGCTTTCCTGACCCTTGGAACCCATCCACGACATCTTGGTAATCCATGGATAACCCTATCAATTGATGTATGTCCACGACATGGATATCCCTTGTCGAGCCACAACGTGTTAATGTGCACTCGACTGATCAAAAATTGAGTTCACTTGGAAACCTCTCCGGTGGTGTCGAACATTGGTAGGTCACTCAAACTCATTAAGGTACTTGCTCATAGAGGTAGGAAGTCCAACTTTCACTCCCAACTCATAGTCCCATCCTGTAAAATAGTGAAATCCATAAAGGCATGGATGGCCATTAGCGGGAATTGGATGGGATCCGTGAAGTCTACGTCCATTAGACGAGTGTGGTCCACCTTCCCATGGAGATCGTTGATGACTTGGACACAAGGATCAATGAATTCCTCACGGACAACGGTTCTAATTGGTGCGACATCCTAGGTAGCATTTTTGGGGACCAGCCCCTTACCGACGGTGCAAACCATCCTGGCGTGGTATTGGAAATAAACGAAATGGATAGGGGGACAAGGTCGTGGGGACGAGTTCACATGTTGCACAAGGGGGTCTAGAACTGAGTATGAACTTTGCACAAAGAAAATAGAATAATTTTACCTGATTGGTGAACAAAATGTTTACAGACTCTAAGCGAAAGGTGACGTGACAACATGCATTGGATTTCACAGGTTGAAAATAAATAACATTAATGTTAGTAAGATCTGTTACCACAACGAAATATGTGACGGGGTTTGTGCAATTAAATGCATCGGTAGAAAGTGGATGATGGGACATTAGGAAAATCTGGGAAGGTAATGAGTTTGCGGATAGTGAACCGGAAAAGGGTGGACAACCGGTAACATTAAACTCAATTTTGTCTGATAACAATGAACAAGTCAACAATAGTACTAATGGATTTTAACGAACCCTATGATAGTGCATGGGCACAGACTTTGAGCTTCGAGTGATGGTTATGATGAGTAGACATGAACGAGACCTCCCCAACCATGAAGGTGTTATATGGGCGAGATAATTTGAAAATAACCCATAGACTCTAAAACCGACTAACAATCGGACACGTCAGTGCGGGACCAACAACATAGGAAAACAACAAGTAATTAATTGAAAATCCTACTTACTATTGCCACTCCCAACACAGGAGGATGCGCAACAATGCTTATTGAGATAATATGTAGGATTTTAGGCATGTTCCATTCACCCAACCGAGATAGAGGATACCATTGAATTGTGCAAGTCTAACTGCTCCAAAATCGTGTACCTCCACAACAATAAACGGCCCAAGCTAATGCATTTGTAATTTATCAGGATGCTTTTGGTACTTACTATTGTATAGTAGAACCTTATCTTCTTGCTCAAACGATTTTCTTTTGATATGTCGATCATGACAAGCCTTTCGGAGAGCCTTTTCCACTATTTGATGAAAGTGTGCTAAAAATATGGCTTCATCGAACTGCATCAGTTCCGTAACTCTGGTTGCAATGGATTCAACATTAGTCATCTTGGTAGCTTGTGCAACAAATAGACTTGGTGATATAAATTCAGCGGGTACCACGTCTTCTCCTCCAGAAACTAACTAGAAAGGGGTATAATTGTGTAATTTATTTGTGGTGATCCGATAAGCCGAAAGTACTGATGGAACTCTTTCGTCTTAGTCTTCACGGTTTGTGCAACATGTCTTGGTGAATCCTTTTTCCAGAATTGTTTTGAACGCTTCCACTATCTCGTTAGCTTGTGGATGGTAAGGGCTTCTCTTATGGTGCTAAATCAATAATTCATGGGTGAGGGTAGCTATAGTTATGTTTATGAAATGCGCACCCTGATTACTAGTTAGACTCCGAAGGAAACCAAATTGAGTAATGATATTTTCAAAAATAAATCTGGTTGCGGTATCGACAGAATAGTCCCGCACCATTGTGGTTTTAGCCCATCGTATAAGATAATATGTTGTGGTAATGATGTACCTTTCCTTGGAATGTCGTGTCGACGAGATAATATGACCAATAAAATCAACAACCCATTTTTTGAATGCCTTTNAAGGTGTAAGGGTAGATTATCCCTCCATGAGGGCTTATCTATCCTTTGACAAACATCGCATGCTATGGCATATTCTTTGGCATCCCTAACCACTATAGGCCACCATAGCTCATCCTGTAATATCTTTAAAGTTGTAGCCTTACCTCCAACATGTCCTCCCGCAACTTCGTTGTGACATTCCCAAAGAATGTCATATTCCTCATGATCCAAGACGCATCTTCTCAGGATACTATCCAAACCCAGCTTGTACACTTGTCCTATGATAAGCTGATAATCCACTGCCCAAACAACAAGATGGCGCTTTTGAGTTGCAGAATATTCCTTCAGGGCTTTTCTAGTTTTGAGGAATAGTGCAATGTTTTATAAGTAGTCTGTGATAGATTCTATGCGAAATAAATATGCATCTGGTAGATGGTCATCAACAGGTCCACCACTTTCACTAGTTTTCAGTATTGATAGGTGATCGGGCCCCACATTTAACTTCCCAGGTTTGACAATAACTTCAAAGGAAAACTCTTGAAAAAAAAACAACCAGCTACAGATTTTGCCTTCTAAGACATGCTTTTTAACAAGATATTTTAAAGCAGAATGATCAGTGAAAAACTTAAAATGACCCCCTAATAGATAGTGTCTAAACTTTTGTAAAGAATATACCACGGCCAAACCTTCCCTTTCTGTTGTGGTGTACTTTCGTTCGGCCTAAGATAGTTTTTTACTGGAAAAATAGATAGGATGGTCGATATTCCCTTCTCCTAGTTGCGTAAGGATAACACCTAGAACAACGTCAGAGGCATCAATATGGACATGAAACTCCTTCTGCCAATACGGGTAAGTCAATATGGGTGTCGAACTCAGCTTTTATTTTAATACATCAAAGGCTTTATAGAAGTCTGGAGTCCAATGGAATCTTTCGGGTCATTTTAACAGTTGTTCCAAAGGTGGTGTAATAGTTGCATAACTGTGAATAAACCTGCGGTAATATCCTGTGTGACCCAGTGTAGATCATAGTTTCTTTACAGATATGGGGGTGGCATATTGAGGATGACCGCAAATTTTGCGGGATCGACGAGTACCCCTTCTCTGCACATGATATGTCCAAGCAGATTCCTGAAGGGTAAACAAAATATACACTTTTTCAAGTTCAGGGAAATTTGCAACTGCCTACAATGCTCAAACATCAATCGAATCATAGCAATGTGTTCTTTCAACGGGATATAAATTGTCTATTCATCCATGTAGACTTTCAAAAACTTATGGATGAAGTCGTGGAATGTCACAATGACTATCTAGGAAAATACTGTTGGGGTGTTCTTCATCCCAAAAGGCATGACATTCTAAGCAAATGACCCCCACTCAGTAGCAAAGGTGGTATTTATCTTGTATTCCTATGCAATCTAGACTTGATGATTGCCATAAAATCCATCTGTGAAGGAGTAGGCTTCCTTACCCGTCACTTGGTCTAAAACTTCATCGCTGAAGGGAGTTTGGAATGGATCATGGATGCAGGTAGAGTTCAGGTTCATGTAATCGACACAAACGTGGATATCCTATGTGCCCTTATTAATCTAAATTATGATGGGATTGATCCATTCTGCCTCGTCAACTGGGAATATTAACTCTATTGCAATCATGTGATCAATCTCATTTTTCACTTTCTCCTTAACTCGAGGATTCAACCGATATGGTTTGTGCTCCACATGTTTTTTGCCAAGTTTTAGCTCCATATTCATCTCTCCTGGGTTTCCCTTAATTCCTTTGAGCTCAGAGAAATTTTTTGAAAATAGGTCCTCATACTCAGGCAATAAGACTTAGATTTCATCCATGCTCTGCTCATCCCAGTAGTCACCTATGGAAGCTACCTTGGGTTGGCCTTCACTACCTATTTTTCCCTTGGGCAACTTCAAGGGTTCAGTGTAAGAACTACTAGATTCAGTTGGGAAAGTGTTTTTGATGGCTCTACTCCCTCAGACTCCTTAAATTAAAAACTTCTCAGGTCTTCTAGGTCATCTGGGTCATTAGGGTCTCTATCAATTTTACTACAATGCGCATGTAGATGGGTAGAAAGAGGAGTGGGGCTAGACCAAATAAAATGCTCATGTGCAGTATAGAATTTGGGCGGGTTGGTAACCTTGAGTTCATCAGTAAACAACAACTTTTTAATATGATGCAATACTAAAGTGATTTCGGGAGACTTTCCTAAAAATGTGAAATCTTGAAAAAAATATTTATGGAGTACTTCCCAACAAGCGGTTTGAACTCTGATCTCTTCGTGTACATACCAGGAAGTTGGAATTTGTCCCGGTGAATGAACAAATTGGTGCACCCAAAACTAAAGAGGTATTTGTGTTGTTGTCCATACTTTAATACATTTCACAACGTTCTCTCTTGGATCAGATGTCCCCTCATACAGTTCGATCGATAGCGCGTAGTGTTACATCTTTTGTTCTGAACTCTCCAGGTGGCCCTGATGTGAAGGGATGAAATGATACTGCATATCGAGTTTGTCTAGTCCCATGAAGGAAAAGTGATTTTATGCGTCACCCACCACTTGGATAGGTTTGCGCACAGGGCTACATCTAAAGTCGATATTCTCTTATCTATCCCAATCTTCTCCTCCATTTCAACCAAAAATGTGTGTAACTAAGAGACACCATCATAGACTGGATGCTCTATGAGTTTAGTCCCGATCCATTTGGACACTAATGATTGCACAACGTTTGGAGAATTTTTCATACCATCCACGTTGTCAATTCTCAAAAGTTTCCTCTAAGTCCTCTCCTACATATTGAATACTTGGCCAAATCACAGATCCATCTGCAGTGGGGTTAATGTAGTCTGCTCGTTTTCCTATAGTAACAGTATACAGCTGATATAAGATGTATGGTTCCATGTTCTCATTAGAGGGTTTTGTATATCTAGGCCCCTCATATGGATCCAAGGCCTAGATGACTTTTACTCATCCACTTCAAATATCATGAGCTCCTTTTTAGGTCAATGATAACGTAGTTGTCATAGGCCCAGTCAATTCTAAGAAGGGAAGGATACAAGTCCTCTCCCCCATAATCTCAATGACCTAAAAGTATTCCATGGTCTTAACCCCTGCAATCTCCACCTCAATGTTCTCCAACCTTCCCATGGGGTAAATTCGATATCGATTGGCCATGCGCAACTGAATGGGAAAATAATCCAACATGGGTTTTCCCATTGCCTCCCATGTTTTCTTGGGTAGGATGTTAACGTCTGAACCCAATTCTAGCATAACATCATTGATCTCATAACCATATATATGATCATTTAGTCTGAATTCCCTACCAGACCTCTTCTTCTTTATTTGCACACAGTTGTTATTTTGTTCCAGCAGGTTAGCAACAATGTGTTCCCCTGAGTTTCCATCAATTCCCAAAGTGATTTCGATGGTGTTTCGCAATTTCTGGGTAAGTTGTTCATTCTCCAAAATGCCATAGAAAATATGTAACCACAAATTAACAGGATTATGTGATCCATCTACTAGAACCATGGAAGATGCATGGTTTTCCGCAACTCCCCCATGTAATTTGAACTCTAGATTCACCCTCTTTAGCGATGTCGAGTCAGACATTTGTCTGAACAGTTCTACGAGATTTTTGAAAAAATTGTTTGTCTCTCTGGATCATATCGAGGAACAGGTACAATTTTCTGAATGTGGCAAGGTTGAGGGATAGCGGCATCGACACCAGTGTTTATGTCTCCCCTCATAATAACATGATTACTAGACTCTTTTCCTCCAGCAACCAGTCTCAGTTATGAGTTTATCAAATTGGTGCCTCTTTTCCTTGTACGAGCTTCCCATTTTGCAATCAAATATGGACATTCATTGGTCGCATGGGTATTGTTTCTATAGTGTGTGCACCAAGGTATCCTCAAAAGTGGACAATCTCTTGCCAGATGCCCCTTCTCCTCACAGTTATAGCAGCAAACAGGTCCCCCTCCACTAGTTTGACTTCCTCTAAACCCTTCACCACTTTGACGACCTCCTACAAACCCTTGAGGAGCCTTATCAACCTGAAACATAGAATGGTCCAATCTGTTTTCTAGTGTGTCTCGACATTTCTTCGTAGTATGGGTTGTTGACCCACAAAATTCAAACTGTACATTATTACAGACTTGCGAGTATTTATGTAGGATTGGGAAATGCCTCGAAGGATGCCCATGTGTTTTATAGATCTCGCAATATTCATTGCTTTGGCCCCATTGCTGATTCAGAAAAGCGTGGTATTGAACAGGTGGATGAAAAGGAGTCATCGTCGAAATTTTTACAATTCCCCCTGTTGGTCCCATCGGTGGGATTTGCATGGGATGGTTCAATGGTCAACCACCCCACAACCTTTGGCACTCTGGCACGGTGTGTCCTTTCGTATAGAAATGAGTGCACCATACTTGTGGTTGATTAACTTTCGGTAGTGATAACTCTTGAATTTTCTCTGTGAGCACTAAAATATGGCCCTAAATCTACTCAATGTTATTAGCCTCCATAGGTCACATCATGTGCAAGTTCTCAGGGTAGCCTGCCATTGCTTTGATCTTCATCGCCTTCTCTAGGGCCTTTCCCAAGGTGGCTATTCTTTGTTGTGTTAAGGGGATCCTTGTCAACAGTAATATTCCTTGAATGAACCACTCCCATTGATGATCTTCATGAATGGATTTTCCAGCTTCCCAATTGTATCTTTAAATATCTAGTTGTACTCCCAAGAAGATTCCCCATCTCTCTGTTTGATCTCCCGCAACTCAAAGAGAGCATGCTTCTCTAACTGTGGTAAAAAAAAATCTGCAATGAATCTTTGCTTGACCTGAGGGAAGCTAAACACATGTCCTTAAGCATTCCCGGGCTCAATGGACTTCATATACCATTTCAACGCCTAACCTCTCAATGTGGTGTTCGTTGTGGAGCCTGATTATCTTCCTAATTCAGATATCTTTATTTTCAGTCGTGTTTATATCCCATAAAGACTGTACACCCCTACACGCGGGGGGGTTGCAGGGAGGGCTCATCCCCCCAGCTGGAGGGTTTGGGGGCAAGCAAGCCCTCGGTGGGGGTTGGGGGGCGAAGCCCCCGAAAGAAAAGTTGCCTTGTAAATGTATATTGTAATTTCATAGTAAATCTAGACCGTTCATTATAAGGTCGGAGATCTGACGGTAGAAGTTATTCTAGGGTTTTTTTCCCTAGAAGGAAACCCTCTTTTATGAAGTAATTGTATTGTGACTATGTATCATTGTGACTATTGTATTCTGAAAGAGGATACTATGAGAGAAAGAAAAGAAAGTTACAACGGGTGTGTTGTAGGTTGTATCCCTTCATTTCTTGAATAATAAAAAGGAAGGACCTGGAAATTTCTCTTGTGGATGTAGCCCACACTGAGTGAACCACGTATATTTGTGTCTCTATTGTATTGTGTATATTTTGTGTTTTATTTATGCATTTGTTTTAATTTATTGCTTTGTGATTTTGTTTTTCTAACAACTAGTATCAAAGCGAAAGGTAACTCACAGGAAAAGAGGGTTCCTGGTTCAAGTGGGAGAAATGGCGGAAGATGGATAGTTTAGGGTCGAGAAATTTAACAGCCAAAACTACCAGTTATGGAAGATGCAGATGGAAGATTATTTATATCATAAGGATATATTCTTACCATTGGGTGGAATAGAAAAAAAGTCAACGGCCATGAAGGACGAAGAATGGGAGGTTCTTGACAGAAAGGCACTAGGAATGATACAGTTGAGCCTATCAGTGTCTATGGCTTTCAATATTTCTAAAGAAAATACAACGAAGGAGTTGATGGACGCATTGGCTAAACTGTGTGAAAAAACCTCGACATCCAATAAGGTATTTCTAATGAAGATATTATATAATATGAATATGTGAGAAGGTGGGTCTGTTGCAGATCATTTAAATGAATTTAATATGGTTACTAATCAACTAAGTTATGTAAAAATGGACTTTGATGATGAGGTCAAGGCTCTTCTAATCTTGTGCTCATTGCTAGAAAGCTAGAACGACTTGGTCATGGTTGTAAGTAACTTTGTCTCTGGTTCAAACACTTTAAAATTTAATGACGTTTTTGGTGTTATCCTTAGAGAGGAAATGCGATGGAAAAGCACATGTGAGACATCAGGCAATGTGTTAAACATGGAGAAAAGGGGAAGACAAAAGGATAGAGGAAAGGGCTCAGAGAATCACGAGAATTCTATGAAGGGCAGATCCAAATCCAGACTGGGAAAGATAGAGTGATGGAATTGTGGGAAGAAAGGACATCTGAAGAAAGACTGTAGAGCTCCAAAGAAACAAAGACATGGACAATAGGAGAAAAATTAGGAAACAAATGTAACAGGTGATGTGTTACAAGATGCTTTGATTCTTTCTGTAGATAATATTTTTGAGTCTTGGGTAGTAGATTTAGGGTCTTCATTGCATGCCACACTGTAACGTCCCCAGACACCAACAGGTTGGGCGACGTCACTACATGATGTATCTCTTAGCTATGATACCATTTTGTAACGTCCCAAGCCACCAACAGGTCAAGCGACATCACTATAGGACGTCTCTCTTAGCTATGATACCATTTTTAAACGTCCCCAGCCCGAGACAGGCCGGGCAACGTCACTTCGGGACTTCTCTCTTATCTTTGATACCATTTTGTGAATTTATATGCATGCATATATAACGCAAATTAACAGTTACATAATTTTGATCATGCCACTTATTCATGCAAAAATAGCATTAAAACATTCTGACATTATATGCATACAGATGACATATTCTAACCATACACAGATTAATGTGTAATTAACAGTTAGCCTACACATAAAACATGTATGATATATCTATCCATTACTCATTAAGTTAGAAAACATGTACAATTATACCACATACAATCAAGAGAGATTTGGTACTTATCTTTCAATAGATGACCACCAACTACGTGCAAAGATACCATGAACCTCCCAACCTTATACCATGATGCTCATCACGCTCAACAGTGGGTCACCCTCGAGTTGGGACTAAACTCCACCCAGGGTAGAGGAATCCTAGACCTAGGCTGAGGCTATGGAAAATTGCACTATGCAACTAGAAGGATTCTATCCAAGGAGCCTACTTACGCCCACGAGTCACGGGCTCTCATTCCCCACATGCCTATCCCACCCCGGGAATATGCACCTTCATTGTTCCACATTCCATTGGTTGCTCCACTTCCCTTCCAAGGCTTCAGCAACAGGTCAGATCAGGAATTATCAGAGCTCTATAGCTGGTACTGGACTCCCTCTAGGAGAAATCACTTCTCAGCAAAATCTCTCACCTGGAGAGAGTTTCTCATAGACCTGACAATCTGCTTCTTCAACCACGGGCCTGAAACCCGCCTCTTCAATCCACAACCACCAAAATCGGGTAAGGAAAGGGGACAACTCAACAATTTACAGAGGTTCACAAAGGCGAAAATGACTCTGGTTGTGTACTTGTTCAGTGCGTGCGTGAACTGCACAAGGGATGGCCAACATGCTAAGGATGACCTCGTGGTAAACTGAATGGACAGACTAGTCAGAATGTTGAGAGAGAAATGGTGAGAATGGTCATCCTGCAGAATCATGAGAGAGATGCAATGGTGAGAGAAAACTCCTCAGGAAGGTGGCTCAAATGGTTCTTAAACCCCCAACAAAGGTGGAACTTCCCACATAAATCTGCATGCATCCTGGGTGACACTTGGCTCTCAAGGACCATGCTCCTCTCCACTTGGATTTTGTTCCTCTCCTTAAAGGAACTTAGGATGACTGGGTTTATTTTCCCAACTTTAGTACTTTTCAGGAATACATTATAGTATTCCCTTGGGTTAAGCCCTCAATCTTAGCCCATCTTTTCTAGCCTCTCAGCCCCATTCCTTTCCCTACCCAGTGGAGCTTAGTCTCCCATAATTCTTTCTTCGTGGTTGGTTTACATGCAACGATGTATTTTATTAATAATCTTCATAATTGCATATACAAAAATCAATCCCACTGACGCTAGCATCTAGGCTCTTTGGCCTAATAAACACATAATCCTACCCGCTTACAAACATCATTACATTTCACAGGGGCTCGGCCTAGGGGTATTACAATCCCCTCTCCTTATTTTTTGCACTGTCCTTAGTGTAGCCTGTTATCACATGAATTTTTCATGGGTCATATGTAGTTTTTGCAGGACAACCAAGTCCTTTGTTTGCACAGGAAAAAAAAAACCATGAGAGAAATGCAACATTCAAAGCATTCCATTTCAAGATTGAAATACAAGCAAGCAGACAAGCTCGATTTTCAACAACAGATATCCCATGTACAATTCAGGTCAGCCATTAGATCAAGAAAAAAATAATCCATGACCTTCAAATCTCATTGGAGAGAGATCGGTGGTGGGGAGGCATTGCGGGGATCGGGAAGCAAATTAAAGTTTCTGCAAGTTGTGAGCCCACAATCGCTCAGGATCATTGATATTGCTAGATCAATAGATCAGCGATATGTATCGATCCCTCTACGAAAGAGCACCTCCATATTGCGGGGATCGAGAAGGAAATTAAAATTTGTGCAAGTTGTGAGCCCGCAATCACTCAGGATCGTTGACCTTCAAGCAAGGGACACATGCCAAGAAATTTCGTACTCCGGGAGGAAGCAAGCAGAAGTTGAGTGAGCAAAGGACTCATGAAGCCCGGAGTTCATCTGGACCGTCCATCAATGAGGACACGCGGCTCCATATCACTCACTTTGGAGACTTGGCACTCTGGAAGGTTTGCGGAGAAAAGAAATAGAGAAAGAATTACCCGAAGTTCCGAAGTGAATCTCTGTAAGGTAGCTAGAGCTTAGAAGGTTCTACTTCTAGAAGATTCCTCCTCTAGAATGTTCTTAGGTGATGGTAGCACTATATAAAGGGGTTCAAGCAATGTAATGAGACATGAAGAGAATTATTGTATTTGGAGCGGTAGCTCAATAGGAGGATGCCCCCTCGAAAAGGTAAGTGAACAGGAGAGGATCCCTTCCATAATATGATCCATTGTGTAGCTAGAGCTTAGAAGGTTCTACTTCTAAAAGATTCCTTCTCTAGAATTTTCTTAGATGATGGTAGCACTATATAAAGGGGTTCAAGCAATGTAATGAGACATGAAGAGAAATATTGTATTTGGAGCGATAGCTCAATAGAAGGATGCCCCCTCGAAGAGGCAAGTGAACAGGAGAGGATCCCTTCCATAATAGGATCCATTGTATGGCGTTGCCCTACCTCAAGGGTTTGATATAATAAAGTTGTGATTTTCTATATTGTTCTTCTATATCTGTTGTGGTGCTTTTGTATTCAGTCTTTGGATCTTAACAAGTGGTATCAGAGCACTTTCCTTGGTAGACATTGTGGGCAAATATTTTTGCAAATTTTTTTTTCGGAGAAGAAAAAAGAGGGACACGACATTATAGAACTTTTCAGTATATTTATGTGAAAAATTTGTAGAAACAGGTTGTAGATCTGGGTTCCTCTCAGAAAAACACCCAATTTGAAAAAAAAAAATCGTCTGAAACGGAGTCCGGAAGGTCAAGATATTGAAGTTTTAAAATCTGCAATTTTCAGGGTTTTTTCCGTGGACGGCGGCGCGATTTGTTTTTATTTCTGTAGTAGCTGGAGGCCGAATTTTCTCAAAAAAATTATATATCTGAGTTCCTCTCACAATTTCACCCAATTTCAAAAAACAAATCAGCCGAAACGGAGTCCGGGAAGTGAAGTTATGAGCATTTTAAATTCAACGGTTTTTTAGGGTTTTTTCAGAAAAAAACCGCGATTTTCTGTTGTAACTTATTGTTCTATTTTTTTGGGTTTTTTTGTGATGGCTGCGGGACCGAAGGGTTCATAGGGTGCTCATATGACTATTTCTTCTCAAAACCTCAAAGAAATTCTTGAAGCATTAAAATCTCAATTGTATGACACATTGTGTGACACATTGCATGCCAAATATCATGACCTTGCAGATGGCCTCAATAATAGTCTTCGCAGTTCATTGGATAGCATGTAGGAGAGATTTCTTATGGCAGACATCATCAAGGATGAATATAATCAAAAAATATATGGTTGGTATGATTTTGAGGATGATTGTGATGATTGGTATATGGATAGTTGTCATTTCTGGGATGACAACCACATCCATATTTTATTTGATGACTCTACTCCACCTTCTGTAGAGAACATCAATGTCCCACATCAGGAGCTAGTTACCAGTGTTCAGTCTGCATATTCTACAGTGGTATTATTCCTTCCAGATTCTGCTATGACCCTTTTCCATTATGTGGATGGATCTTCTTATTTGGATCCACATGATAGGTGTCAGTCTTTGGAGCATCATTTGGAGTTAGTTATTGGGTTCCAAAATCTTCCACGAGGAGTTCACATGAGCACTTGGACATGGGACCCGGGCTTACAATGGTGGTTGGACTACTTTAGCATGGTGGATTTCCTTTCTACATGGGACCTTGGTTCTTCAGTCTTCTTCAACATTATGGTCCACAATTATCCATGGGACCCTGGTATATGGTTGTACATCAAGCGTTGAGGACAACGCTTTCATAAGGGGGATGGAATGTAAGGCAGCTAGAGCTTAGAAGGTTCTACTTCTAGAATATTCCTCCTCTAGAATGTTCTTAGGTGATGGTAGCACTAT
>JASDQU010735528.1:73813-84573 GCA_032191745.1 Picea mariana | reverse complement strand
ATAACTCGACAATACAATGCGATGAACAAAACCTAATGCTACAATGTGATGAACATATCCCAATGTCAAAATGTGACAAACAAAAATTGTCGTCATAATGTAATGAAAAAAACCCAACATTGCAATGCGATGACCATATCTCGGGTCATAATGTGATGAAAAAAACTTGATGTTGTGATCCAATGAGCATAACCTGACCTCACAATCTGATGAACATAACTTGATGTCACAATGTGTCAAGTATAACTTAACATTGTAATGTGATGAACATAACCTAACATTGTAATGTGAAAAACACACCTTGACATGAAAATAAAAAATAACCCTTCATGAACATCACATTGTGATGTAAGCTGACCATAGTAAACAATAGTCAACCATGGTCAACCATGTTCAAATATAGTCAACCATGGTCATCCATTTTAAAATATAGTTAGCCATGGTCATCCATGGTCAACCATAATCAAACATGGTAAAACATAGTCAAACATGAAAACCCCTAGTCAACCATAGTCAACCATTTTCATACATAATCAACCCATGGTCGCTTAAAGTCACCCATGGTCACTCATGGTCTACCCATGGTCAGCTGATGGTCACCCATGGTTACTCATAGTCACCCACAGTCAACATGGTCTTGCATATTCAACCATGGTCTACCATGGTCAACCATAGTCAACCATGGTCAAGAGTTAAATTAAAGTTTATCGTAGAGACCCATGCTCAACATAGTCTTCCGTAGTCGACCATGGTCTACCCTGGTCAACCATACTCAACCATGGATGCTTTATCATCGTCACCCATAGTCAACATGGTGTTCCATAGTCGACCATTCTCAAACCCTGCTCAACTTGTAATATCCCTAAGGACAAGCCCCAATTGTATTCATAAATTGTAAACATGTTTTGTAGGCTAGTGAGCCGAGTTATAATAAGCTAGGAGGCATATTTGGTGATTAGGCCGGAGATCCTAGGTGTTAAAGGCCAGGAGCTTGATTTTGTATATGTAATTATGCAGATAATTAATATAATATATAAATGTCGCTGTGTGTTGACCGATCACGAAGAAAGAGTGACGGGGGACTAAGATTCCACATAATGGGTAAGGGAGAGGGGGATGAAAGGTTGGAAGAGGGGCTAAGCTTGAGGGCTTAAGTCCTTGAATAATAATTTATTATTATTCCAAAAATGGTGTGAAAGGTATATTTTTATCCTAAGTTCCTAGACAAGGGAACACATACTTGATGGAGTGCATGCATCTTCATGGGCGACATGTGTCGGCCCAGGAATTTAACCCAAGAATTGAGTCGTGATGGGGGTTCGTCCTCCATTCTTTCGTCCACTTTCTGAACTGTGTGTGGTGGGCGTCTAATCTCCGCATACCCTCACGCAACTCTGAAACAAGAAAACCATGATGTTTTCCTGAGAAGCCAATGCATCCTTTGTATGAACCATTTGAGTCTGTGTTTGACCTCTATGTTGATTCCTTGTCACGCACCCTGAAAACCAGTGGCAAACCCGTGGACTGAGCTGTGTCTTCTGTGTGTCCTGTGAACCCAGTTTATCCACACTGCAAATCTGAGTTCGTGCTTAACCGTTTGGGTTGTTGTCTTATGTGAAACCTGAGCATACCATAATTGTCTATGCGATGTGTGTTATAAATGTGGGTTGTTGTGGCCACATAGTCCCTTGGCCGAGTGTGATTGGCTATCGTCATATGTTCCTTGTTGAGACTTACTTTTTTCCTCCTTGTGTTGGAATGGAGTTAAAGAAGCAGGTTGTTAGGCATGTGTGCAACACTCTCTCTAGGTGAGGGAGGTGGTTGTGGTTGAAGAGGTAGGTTGTCAGGCCTGTGAGTGACTCTCTCCAGGTGAGAGAGTGTGCGGAGGAAGTGAGAACTCCCAGAAGGGGTCATGTAGTTTCCACAGATCTCAGAAAATTCTGGTCCGGCCTATTGTTGAAGCCCAAGGAAAGGGAGGTTTAGCAGCGGAAGGACTATCCTAGTGACAGTGAAGGTGTATACTCCCGGGGTGGGACAGGCATGTGGGGAATGAGAGTCTATGAGCAATGGGCATAAGTGGCTCCTGGGAGAGAATCCATCCTCATAAATTGTGTGTCTTCCTGTTGACCTTGCCTAGCCTAGTTTTCCCTTGCCGGTGGAGCTTAGTCCCAACTCGGGGGTGTGTATTGCTGAGAGTGATGAGCAACGCGGTCTATGGCTGGGAGGTTCATGGAAGGTCTGCACATAGTTTGTAGTGTTATTCCAGTTGAAAGATAAGTATAATTTACTTGCTTAATTTTATGTTATGCATAATGATGGAATGTTATCATGTGTTCTGTTGCATATATGAATTGCTATTAATTCTATTTAAATATGAATGGTAATAGTAACTCTATGTTAAAATGTGTTAATTTGATTTAATGCATATTATATTTATATGTGAATATTCCGCAGTAGTGGCATTTCCCGGTCTCTGTGGAGGGATGGGGATGCTATAGTTTGGTATCACAGCTAAGTCAGAGCTGAGTAGTGGCATTGCCCAGGCCTGTTGATGGTTAGGGATATTACAAATTGGTATCAAAGCATGGTTACAACACTGAGCCTGGATGGGCCATGTTAGTGGAAGTCAAAGAAAGAGTTTCAGAAGGAGTTGTTGTCAAAATGGAAAAAACTCAAGTTTTGACCCAAGGTTTCAAACACTGAGCTTGAATGGGTTGGATAAGTGGTCATTGGACCCAAGGTTTCAAGAGGAAATTGTGTCTAGAGGACCAATTTCGAACCACAGAACCTTCCTGAGTGCCAAGAAGTTACCTTGGTCATGTTACGAAGCTCAGTAGGAGTAGCAGTGTCATAAAACCATGACAGAAGTGGTATTGGGCCGCAGAGTAATGTGGACCTTAGGATCTGTTCAGGATAAGGAGAATCCTTCATGACCGTCAGATCCGGTAATGTTGCGAGGCAATTAGCCGTGAATTCCTTTAGAAATCCACAGAGTAACAAAGTTTGTTTTGCTTTGTAGGATCTGTTCGGAAGGAAGGGAAATCCCTTACGACCGTCAAATCTCGGAAAGGTGTTGAAGGGTTAACTTGGAATCCCTTCAGACTTCGTGACTTCGGAGAAGTTGATGCAAAATAAGAGAGAAGTCCGAAGTTCCAAAGCCCGAAGAGCCAAAGTGGTGAGTCATGATGACATCACCTGGAG
Organism: Picea mariana; assembly: GCA_032191745.1. NCBI lineage: Eukaryota > Viridiplantae > Streptophyta > Pinopsida > Pinales > Pinaceae > Picea > Picea mariana. The sequence goes on along the minus strand of JASDQU010735528.1, from coordinate 81,372 downwards.
GTGACGTGGACACATGGGATGTGTTCCATGTGCCAGTGGGTTCCGAACCCGTGCAAGTTTGAAATTCCATATGGAACGTCACATGTGACACCCATCTGATTGGGCCACGAGTCAACCACTATTATTCCGCCATGTGGCTTGCCGTATGAGTAGGGCTAGTGGGGTTGAGGTTACGTAACGTAGTTAAAGGTCAAAGGACCCACAGTGGCATTGATCATGATATGTCAATATCAACGACCAGAAGGCATTGCAGTTTCATTGAGGGGTTACGTGTCAGGGTCAGAAGAATTGCGGGATGAAAGGTGGGTTAATCCAAACCATCGTTGCATGCCCCCACAATTGGAAAACGTTAAGTGATGTGACATAATGACATCACCAAAGGTGATCAGAATGTTCAGATATTAATAGTTTGAATGAGTGGATGTGAAATCCTTCGAAGTCCCGAAGCTTTGAAGTTCCAAAACTCAGATGCCTGAAGTTCCATAGTGAGTGTCAGTTGTCGGATGTTGAGTAGACGTGGACGGTTGATCAGCCCTACTTCCCAAGTTTGGTAATCCGGAACTCCAAGAGATTGTTGTGTGGTGCTTTGAAAACTTCTGAAGCCAAAGGCCTGAGTAAGATATTATCGATCTAGCACTTGGTAACGACCCATGGTTGCGTGGGTTGGTGACTGAGAGAAAGGGGCTAGTGCCCAAAAATGATTACTGAGCAGAGAAGAGCTCGAAAAGAAAATGAAATCTAAACTTTTCTTAAATCAGATTGGTTTGAATGTGTAAACTGGTGAAGTATTGAATAAGTTTCAATTGTTTCTCTTCTTTGAGTTTTCGAGTGCAAGCATTGCACATTGTCTGCAAGGAGTGCGTTGAAAGAGGTAAGATAACCTTAGATAATCTCATGAGAGATATCGTTGAACCTTCATCATCATAAGTGCAAGGAGTGCACATGAAGAACTCTGTGTTGAGTTCAGAGAGATTTAGAGTCACTGAGAACTCTGTAGGGCTCTGCCAGGTGGGCATCGAGTGAGTGCAAGTGTGAAAAGAGAGAACTCTTTGTCGAGTTCAGGGAGAAGAGTATCATAGGAATATACTGACAAATCTGTTGAACATTTTGTAGAAAACGCTCAGCAAGGTGTGCTTTGAGCAGAAGATGGAAAAAAGGCCGAGACCCTTAGGAGACTGAGTAATTTGAAAAGACCAGAAGAGATAATGCTTACGAGAGCCAAGACGAGATCCAAGAGGCGGACTCGCAGGAGAAAGTTAAAAGGCCAAGACCTTTGAATATCCACAAACTCTTCCAAGTCGGAAGGAGTCAAAAGCTTAGGAGGAGGAACGACCCCAGCTGTCGATCTGGGAGAGGGAGATGTGAACTTTTGGAGGTAGATCTCGATCGTTCGTTTAGAAGCATCGTCAAGATCGTGAGATAGACGGTCACCTAGCATTGTAGGACGCAATCCAAACCACAGTTTTGGAGGAAGGACACGTGTAGGCTCAGGGTGAATTGCGGGACGAAAAGTAGTTTGGTCTCAAACCACCTTTGAGTGTGCCTGCAACATCATGTTTGCGTGAGGTCACTGCCCAAGGTCACCTCTAAGGAGAAGACAAGGAAAAATGTAGAGTGGACTTTCTAAATTCCCGAAGTCCCAAAGTGATTTTGGACTGTCCACCGTCTGAAAGGATGTGTGGGATAAATCTATCAGTTTCGGGTGAAAACACTTTGGGAGAATGTGAAGGATGAAAGTTTCAAATTGTCGAAGCAGTTGGGAGTCGTTGATCTGGTTTGGACAAGTTTCACCAGATCGTGAATTTCAGAGGATCGTACTTCGGGGTTTCTAAGAAGTTGTGCTTCAGAATATCCCGAAGCGCCTAATTCTCGAAATGGTGAGAGCCGTCGATGTGAAGGAGGACACGCAGCACCAGATCTAGAACTCCGAGAATAGAGCACTCTGGAGGAAAGCAGAGGGTGAAAGCGTCGAAGTCACGAAGGAGATCTCAATTGTTGATCGAAGAGAAGGTCGAAGGACCGTTGATCTGGTATTGGTCAGAAAGAGTGGACTTTTCAAAGTCTCGAAGTCCCAAAGAGAATCAGGGTCGTTGATTTGGAGAGGACGCGTGGCAGAAGATCTGTCACTCTGGGGAAATTCACTCTGGAGATTTGTGTGTCTGGAGACGTGAGAACTCTTAAAGTCCGGAGAGCTGGAGTTCATCAGAACCGTTCGATTTTTGAGGACAGGTATCATTAGATATTCCACTCTGGAAGATTTCCATACAGAAAAATAAGATAGTTGAGAGTTGAAACTCCCAAGGGCCAGAGAGCCGGAATCAACCATAGTCATTGATTTGGAAGGGAGCTACGTGTCGATAGATTGTGTAGATCTAGGATCACATGTGGAAGGAGGATAGATAGTAGTCGTTGATCATGGATCATCGCCAAGGGATTGGAGATCGACAGACGAGCTAGATTACGGGGCTAGAACTTGCTCGGATGTTAAAAATCTGAGAGCGAACCACAATTTGTACCACGGTTTTAGAAAAAAGGATGTGTGGCAGCTGGAGGTGAATTGTGGGGAGAAAAGAGGGTTGGTATAAAACCACTCTTGCCCACGCCTGCAATCATAGTTTTCCATGAGGTCATAGCCCACGGTCTTATGAAGGAAAGGGATAATGAAAAAAGGGGCTAGCGCCTGAAACTTGAAGTTTTGGAAGCGCTCAGGAATAACCCGCGGGTATGTCAGGACCTACACACAAAAGGAAAGGAGACCTGTGTATAATTGTTTTGGGTTCAATCATGATCCCGAAGAGTCAATGCGACTCATAAGTTTGAAATATCCTTTGACCAGGAGGACAATAGACCCCGCTGAGGTAGGGGCACTGCGTCGAAAGTGCTCAGGGCAGAACTAGTCATGTACAATGACTACAATGAGAGCACAAGAAGATTCAGGAATCTGGGAAGAATTAAATACTTATGGGATCAACAAGAAAAAGTTTTATAGGGAGAAAGAAATTTCTATAATTTATGTGGCAACTAGTATGATTATGGATGGTTGGGTCAGCCAAAGGAAAGAAAGTTTGCGTGTTTGCAAGTGTTGTTGGTGATGTTGTCGCATAAGGAGGGAAGCAACAAAGAGATAAAGTGTTGGTTATAAGTTTGATAAAAGAAGCATGAAAGCTTCTACTGCCATCAGACTTTAAGGTAGTATAAAATTTACTAATGGCAATCATGCAGGTATGAGTTTTTATCACTCTTTTTGCATAATTGTTGAAAGGAAATTTTGGTAAGAATTTCCTCAGCCAAAGTTATTTTATAAAATCACAGGGTTATATTATTGAATGCATACCACTGGATGTGGTAAAGGATGGAGGACTGTATTAATTTAGATCTTTTTAGCTTATGAATGCACACACTGACATAATAGAATGTCATGTTAATTTGGTTATGGTGTAATAACCAAAGAATTAAAGATAAGAACTAGTTATAGGAATGAATGTCAGTAAGCTAGTCATGTATGAGACCATGACCTGGTTGGATATGGAAAGGTATGGATATGGAAAGGTTATGAGCCACACAGGTACTAAAATCTTCCTACTTTTGAATAAAACTTGTTCTGCAACCTTTTTGCTAACACTAATGAACACCACAAAATTATATTCTTGGTGTAGTGTTCGGGTCGAAAAGGAAGGCATCTAATTAATTAGGAAGACAATAGGAAGTGTGTGGAGAATGTGTCAACACATTGGCCAGAATTCCAACTTATGGATGGTGAAATACATGACTGAGATAAAGAGCATTATGTAAGTCAATGCAAAGGTGCACTGAATAAAATGCATTGAGAGTTGTACTCGTGTCTAGTAAGGGGCAAAGTTGCACTCATACATGATGGAATTGTATACTTAAATGCACTTTGTTGAATGCATTTTGTTACTGCATGTATATATGTTTTTGGAATGGAAATACTTATACTAATGGCTGAAATGTTGCTTACTCATGAAGTTGAGAACATTTCAGGAACTATTAAACATTGCAATAGGAAAGTTGCAAGCTAGGTAGTCACAGGAATAAAGACTACAAAAAAATTTATGTTCAGAAAATTGAAATAATAAACTCACTATTATTAATTATGAACATGTATATGCATATAATGATGAGTCATTCTATTTGGTTAAGTTGTTTGGTAATGGTCATTGAATTTCTAGGTGAAGGCAATTCTAAGTTCGTTGCATATGGTTCTGTACATATTGCAATTGAATTATGATGTACAGGAAATATTGACAATTGTTGGCAGTATGCAAGATGAAGCCTTGTAGGAAAATAGTATGCAGTTTGGTGCTTGTGGAAAACCACAAGGAAGGTTGCAATCCTAATTTGGCAACAACCAAGATGATTTATGAAATATAATTTTGGGGATAAAAGTTGAATTCCCTTTCGAACTAATTGGAGTTCCTAAATGAATTCTTTATGTTTTCTCATGATAACTGCATGTGGGTGATGCAGATGAGATGATGCTGATTAAAGTTAGAATGCTGATTACAAAGAGTAGCTCGGGGAAGATGTTGATTCGAAATCTCTGAGGGAAGTTGGAACTCCGGGAGCCACAGTGCTCTAAGACTTACGGTCCGACCTGTTGTTGAAGCCCAAGGAAAGGGAGGTGTAACAACCGATGGATTGTGTGACAATGAAGGTGCACACTCCTGGGGTGGGATAGGTATGTGGGGAAGGAGAGACCGTTGGTTGGAGTGCTACTGAGGTTTGGTACCTTGATCTAGACCATGTGATATGGAGGTCTTCTCAATCAAAAGATAAGTACCAATTCTCTATTTATTGTATGTTGTGTATGTTGTATACATGTTATAATGTTATTAAAATTGTTTGTGTATATATATATATACGCTTGCATTGCCTGCATCCATGAATGTACATAATGTGTTTCATATTTCATTGCTTAAGAAATATATATACATGATGCTAATCATGTAATCGATTGGAATGTGATTCAGGTGGAGCAAGAAGGTGTCTTGCAAGTGCATCCGATGCACATATTGGACCAGAAAAGAAAGCAGCTCCATAATCGAGCCATAGGTCTTGTAAAGGTCTAGTGGACCTAGTACAGTCTTGAGGATGCGACATGGGAGTATGAGGATGCTATGCAGGCAAAATACCCACATCTTTTTTTTGAAGATTTTGGAAATCTTGCTGATGTTGTGTGAAACTTGCACTAAGGACAATGCAAAAATAAGGGGAGGGGATTGTAATATCCCCAAGGACAAGAACCATTTGTATTTATAAATTGTAAACATGTTTTGTAGGCTGGTGAGCCGAGTTATAATAAGATAGGAGGCTTATTTGGTGATTAGGCTGGAGAGCCTAGGTGTTAAAGGCCAAGAGCCTGATTTTGTATATGTAATTATGCAGATCATTAATATAATATATAAACATCATTATGTGCATACCAACCACGAAGAAAGAGTGATGGGGGACCAAGATTCCACAGAATGGGTAAGGGAGAGGGGCTTGAAATGTTGGAAGAGGGGCTAATCTTGAGGGCTTAAGTCCTTGAATAATAATTTATTATTATTCCAAAGTGGTGTGAAAGGTATATTTTTATCCTAAGTTCCTGGAAAAGAGAATGCATACTTGATGGAGTTCATGCAGCTTCATGGGCGACATGTGTCGACCCAGGCACATGCAATTTAACCCAAGAATTGAGCCGTGATGGGGGTTCATCCTCCATTCTTCCGTCCATTGTCTGAACGGTGTGTGGTGGGAATTTGATCTCTGCATACCCTCACGCAGCTCTGAAACAAAAAAACTGTGATGTTTTCCTGAGAAGTCGACACATCCTTCGTTTGAACCGTTTGAGTTTGTGTTTGACCTATGTGTTGATTCCTTGTCACACACCCTGAAAACCAGTGGAAAACCCGGGGACTGATCCATGTCTCCTGTGTGTCCTATGAACCCATTTTATCCACACTGAAAATCCAAGTTCATGCTTAACTATTTGGTTTGATGTCTTCTATGAAACCTGAGCATACCATAATATTCTATGCTATGTGTGTTATAACTATGGGTTGTTGTGGCCATGCAGTCCCTTAGTTGAGTGTTATTGGATACCGTCATCTATTCCTTGTTGAGCCTTACTATTGTCCTCCTTGTGCTGGAACGGAGTTGAAGAAGCAGTTTGTCAGGCCTGTGTGCAACACTCTCTCCAGGTGAGGGATGTGGTTGTGGTTGAAGAGCTAGGTTTTTAGGCTTGTGAACGACTCTCTCCAGGTGAGAGAGTGCCCAGAGGAAGTGAGAACTCCTAGAAGGGGTCCTATAGCTGCCACAGAGCTCAGAGGATTCTGGTTCGTCCTGTTGCTGAAGCCCAAGGCAAGGGAGGTTTAACAGCCGAAGGACTGTCTTGGTGACAGTGAAGGTGTATACACCTAGGGTGGGACAGGCATGTGGGTAATGATAGTTTGTGAGTAGTGGGCATAAGTGGCTCCTGGGAGTGAATCCATCCTCATAAACCGTGTGTCTTCCTGTTGACCTTTCCTAGCCTAGGATTCCCTTGCCCGGTGGAGCTTAGTCCCAACTTGGTGGTGACCTAATGCTGAGAGTGATGAGAAACATGGTCTATGGCTGGGAGCAAGGGTGATTTTAAGAACCCCACCTAAATTTATATGTATAATAAATGGGTGAATCCCCATGACACATAGGAAAAATTGAAGGCTATTTTATCAATAATATAATATGTGTATATAATGTTTTGGTGAATCTTTTAGTCAATTATATAATCTTGTAAGATGATGGCGAATGTTTCACTGAATTATAAACTCTTGTAAAATCTTGGCGAATCTTTCACTGAATTATAAAACCTTGTAAATTCTTGGTGATTTTTTTGATAAAGTATAAAACCATATATAATAATAGGATAAAGTAATCATTAAATAGGAATATAATCGTTTTACATAATTGGAAAAAGAAACATAATTTTTCCATCCTCCAGACGATGTTGCAAGCATTAGGAGTTATGTTTGTCAAGGTTCTCATTATACACTGTTGTATATCCCTCTATCAATTTTGATTACATTTCAGCACAAAGTTCATATGTGTTGATCTTGACCACCACTTCTATCAAGATAAATATATATTAATATTTTCTCTACCACTTCTATTATGGATTCTTTATTATTGATTCATTGATTATGAAAGGACCCTTAAAACAAGTTCATCCTAGGATCATGTTCTTAACTAGGAGAGCACATAATTTTATCCATCAATAAATCCAAAAGTATGATAATATTGATACGTAACATTCCATGCATTACTTCCTATATAATCACCCATTTGTACTAAAAAAGGACCCATTTTCAAGGAATAGAGGTCTCTTTTATCCCTTATATATTTATTGTCTTATAAAAAAGTAAAGGGACACATAACTTTATAATAAATGTTGGGCATAGATTAGGCCTTAGAAAATAGATAGTCTCAATTAGACTGCCATAATTCAGCATGAACAATAAGAGATGTAGATTAAGTAAGAGCTCTTATGTCATCGTGTATATCTACACCTATGAGTAGCA
>JASDQU010735528.1:59866-73763 GCA_032191745.1 Picea mariana | reverse complement strand
GGCTTGTAAAGCTCCAGTGGACCTAGTACGGTCCTGAGGACGCGACATGGGAGCATGAGGATGTTATGCGGGCAGAATACCCACATCTATTTTTTAAAGATTTTGGAAATCTTGTTGATGTTGTGTGAAAGTTGCACTGAGGACAGTGCAAAAATAAGGGGAGGGGATTGTAATATCCCCAAGGACAAGCCCCAATTGTATTTATAAATTGTAAACATGTTTTGTAGGTTGGTGAGCTGAGTTATAATAAGCTAGGAGGCTTATTTGGTGATTAGGCCAGAGAGCCTAGGTGTTAAAGGCCAAGAGCCTAATTTTTTACATGTAATTATGCAGATCATTAATAAAATACAAACATCGTTGCGTGCAGACCGACCATGAAAAAAGAGTGATGGGGGACTAAGCTTCCACAAGGGTGGGTAAGGGAGGAGGCTAAGTGTGTGGGCCTAGGGGCTAATCTAGGGGACTTACCTCTAAAGGGGATAATAATTTATTATTATTTCCTTAAGGCTAAGGTGGACATATTGAGTGTTGTCCTAATCTCCTATAAAGGGTACGTGTGCTAAGTGGAATTCATGCAGCACCAAGAAGACAAGTGTCGACCTGATCACATGCAGTTAAAACTAATGAGTCAGTCGTGTTGGGGGTTGCTCTCTCATTCGGTCACTCTCCGCTTGAGTTCGCAGGGGGATCAGGGTCGTCTGAACCCATTTTTCCTCTGTGTCTACATTTGCATTGTGTTCCTGGTCACGCACCCTGAAAACTGACAGATTGATCCATGTATCTGGGGAATTCTGAGTATCCTATATTTGTTTGAGCCGTGTGGTGTCGTAACAGTGGGTTGTTGTGGCCATGCAGTTCATCCGTGAGTCATTTTGTGTCTCATGAGGAACCCGACACCTAGGTAATCTCCTTAGTTGTGTCGTGTTTTAGCATGGATTGTTACCACATGTGGTGCCATGCCCATCTGTTGATTTTGTTGTCATCCCTGTGTGAATGAGTGTTGAACCGTTGTTGTTGTCCTCCTTGTGTTGGAACGGAATTGAAGAAGCAAGTTGGCAGGCCTATGTGCAACACTCTCTCCAAGTGAGAGAGGTGGTTGTGGTTGAAGAGACAGGTTATCAGGCCTGTGAGCAGCTCTCTCCAGGTGAGAGAGTTTGTTGGGAAGTGGTTTTCTCCCAGAGAGAGTCCAGCACCAACTACGAAGCTCTGAGAATTCCTTATTTGGCCTATTGCCGAGACCCGGAGAGGGAGGTGAAGCACCTATGGACTGTTCTTGTGAAGGTGTATACTCCTGGGTGGAACAGGCATGTGGGGAATGAGAGTCTATGAGTAGTGTGTGTAAGAAGGATCTTGGAGAGAATCCTTCCGATTTCTCTGTGTAGTTTTCCTGTAACCTCAGCCTAGTCTAGGATTCCCTTTCCCTGGGTGGATCTTAGTCCCATCTCGGGGGTGACCCACTGCTGAGAGTGATGAGCAGCGTGGTCTAAGGCTGGGAGGTTCGTGGAAGGTCTGCACGTAGTTGGTGGATTTACTCCAGCTAAAAGATAAGTATCAGTCTGTGCTTAGTTTATATGTTATGCATGTGTGTGCTACTGATGCTTGAATGTTATCACGTGTTCCGTTGCATGTATGAATTGTTGTTAATTCTATTTAAATCTGAATGGTAACAATAACTCTATGTTAAAATGTGTTAATTTGATTTAATGCATATTATATTTTTATGTGAATGTTCCATAGTGGTAGAATTACCTGATCTCTTTGGAGGGTGGAGGATGCTACAGTTTGGTATCGCAGCTAAGTAAGAGCTGAGTTGGCATTTCCCAGGCCGGTGGAAGGTCAGGGATGTACCAAAACATAGAAAGTTTAGCCTACAACATATAAAATTATGAAAACATTTGAAAGAGTTAAAAACTATTTCCTTTCAATTTTAGAAAATATCACAAATAGCATTTTTAAAATAACTACATTCAACGAGTGAATAAAAAAAAGATCTTCAATGATTTTCAAAAGATGAATAAAAACTTGAATATTGATAAATTAAGTCCTCGACCTTATTCAATCTAATCTATTTTCCAATCAAAATGAAATTAATCTAAATAAAGAGGGCATTAGGAAGATTATATGCGATTGTATAGGTTTCCCAATGCGATATTTTTAAAAATATTGGGTAATCTACTAATACTTTGGGAAATTATGGCCCCATTAAAGGATTAGTCTTAGTTGTATAATTGTAAAATGTGTACTTATTATGAAGGAGTTCTCAAGTTATCATGACAAATTGAAAGGAAACATAATTTGGAATCATAAGTTTTATTTAACTTCAAATTGGTGATTGATACATCTTCTTAGAGAGGTTCTTTATTACTTGATTGATACATCTTCTTAGAGAGGTTCTCTATTACTTAATTTTTTTTAGGAGATTCAATTTCAATATGTTTACATATGGCAATGAGTGGAAGGTCTAACTAGTCTTGGAGTTTATCTAAATTGGGAAAATAATATATGTCAAGGGTCCTCTTTTAATCTAGGTCATTTTCCTTTAGATAGATAACAATGTGGTCTAGAGGTGTAACATCCTCACTATAATCCCTAATTTAATTAATGTATAATGCAGATATGAATGTGGCTATGGACAACCGATGTAATATGCAAAATATATTTTCTGATTTTAATAAATATAATGTAATACCAGCTATTGGGAATATGGACAAGCATAATGGTTCATTAATCTAGAAGAGGGGGGGGGGGTGGATGCCTATGAAGTGTTTATGATCCAGATTTAGGAGCGGAACAAACTGATTAATAGAACAAATACAATAAACACAAAGATAGGAAGAATAACACAAATATCCAGTGAATAATATCTTCTATTAAATAATGAAATAGGTTGAAACTATGAAACTGCAGAACTGAAACTTGCTCGAATGGTGGTAGTTATCTCTGAGAAGAGATGTGGCTACTATGTGCATCCTTCTGAGCAGAATGGATTACAATGAGGATCCATAGGCCCTTTTCATATTATTCATGAATTCCAAAACCCTAGACATCCAAAAACCTAACCCTAGAAGGTGAAACACCAAAAATCATGTGGGCCCTATGGGTAAGTTGGTGTAATTTGGTACCTCAACTTCCTAGGGTCATAAATTTTGCATACGACCTCCATTTTAGTCATGTGATAGCTCGTTGGAAAGGTATTTTAGAGAAATACACATTCCACTATCATACTTTGACTCTGCCTACAGTCTGACTATGGCGAACCAAAAAACACAATGTGTAGGGCCCCAAAACAACCCTGAAAGTACAAAAGGATGTGTTGACATGAAAACATACAAAATAAGCCAGTTGGATTAGGAAAGAGGCCACCCGTATCCACCTGTAGAATGTGTGAGGCTTCAGACAACCCTAGAAGTGTAGAAATCACAATTATAAAGCAGTACAGAAAGACGTGTTGAACAAAAACAGACACAAGGAGCCAGTTGGAATAGGTGGGTGGCAACCAATATCCACTTGGATCAATCCTCCCCCTTTAGGAAGCAATGGTCTCCATTGCATTGATTTCCCCCATCAGATGAGGAAACTTCTGCTGGATTTGGCCCTAGGTGAGCCACTTGCCTTGGTGTAGGATTTTCCCTGCCTTGACAACCCGAAAATGTTGGATCTGTTTTTGGTGATTTCCCTTGACTTGTTTGTCCACAATCTGATTGGTGGATGCTTGTTCCATGCAATCAGGTTTGAGATTTGTTGGCATTAGCTGTTCGGCGATCTCAGAGGTGTCCAATAGTGGTGGAAAATTAGGTCAAAGGAGTTCTACATTGAATACTAGATGCAGACGAAGGAAGGGTGGAGTGTTGAACTCAAAATCATTGATACCCACATCCTTGGTGATAGTGTAAGGCCCATAACGAAGTGGGAGAAGCTTCTGATGGGGCCCAGTGAGACACTCTTTCTTCAAATGTAGCCAGACTTTATCACCAACCTGAAGCTGGTGTGGTACCTTGTGTTGATCATGGTGTTGCTTGAACTTAGCATTAGATTTCTGCAAAATCTTCTGGAGCTGTTGGCAGATGTGTTGAAACTGCTTAATGAATCTGGTGGCTTTTTTGATTGCAAACTGATCAGGGGAAGAGTTTGTCTGTGTGGTGGCAAGAGGAAGTGCAACATCAATGGGTCCCAAGGGTTGGAATCCCGGACCCACCTAAAATGGGCTATGGTCAATGGAAATATGGAGAGCCATGTTGTAGCTGTGTTGGACATATGGAAGACTCTCGTCCCATGTATGGGGATGCTTAGAATTTTACATGCGCAAGATGTGCACAATCATCTGATTGATGACCTCGGTTTGGCCATCAATTTGGGGGTGGAAAGCAGTGGATTTTTGAGCTTGGTGTCCAACAGAGACCAGAGACTCAACCAAAGGTGTTGAGGAACCTTCTCTCTTGGTCGGAGATGATGGTCTGTGGTATCCCAAAGTGGACCCAAAATCGTTCGAAGAAGATCTTGGCAGTCTATGTCATTGTGACATTCTTCTTACAGGCTGTGAGGATGGCCATCTTCAAAAACTGATCAACGACCACAAACACGCAATCACTCTTGTGCTTGGTGGACGAAAAACCTAACATGTAATCCATTGACATGGATTCCCATGGCTTCTTGAGAATAGGAAGAGGGGTGTATAAGCCTTGCTTCTTGATGGTTGGCTTGGAAATGGCGCAGATAGTGCAATATATGATATACTTGTTGACGTCCTATCAAAGTTTTGTCCAATAAAAATATTTATGAAGAACAACCATAGTTTTCTCTATGCCAAAATGTCTTGCCACCCGAGTGTAGTGGGCTTCCAAAATCATCTTCGCACACTCGCTTGTAGGAACACAGAGATCACCTAAGTGGCATAAGATTCTATCCCGAATGTGAAAATCAGTGACAGTAGTTCTTGTACCCAAGAGATTATATGTGGTGGCGAAGTTCGGATCTTGCTGATAAAGTTGGGGCCACTCCTATGCTTCATGTCCACAATACTAGAGCACAATGGTGAGTGCAGCCACAGGAGGCTGACTGAGGCAGTTAGCGACATGATTGGAGATACATGTCTTATACTTGATGTTGAGATGGAACTATTGGAGGTAGGTGGACCACTTCTGATGGTGGTCATTCTGCAATTTCCCCTATGTCTGTATGAACTGCAGAGGCTTGTGATCGATGTGCATGATCATCTCTTTCCCCAGAATGTAATGTTTTCATTGACAATAGGCTTATACAATGGAATACATTTTTTTTTCATGGGTGGGGTATTTCCAGACAGTATCAGAGAGTGTCTCACTATGGTATGCCATAGGATGTCTATGTTGAGTGAGAACTGCGCCCCCAGCATAGTCAGATGCATCAGTATCAATCTCGAATGGGTGTTGCAGATGGGCAAGGAGAGTATTGAATCTGAGCACAAGCGATGTTTTAGATCATCGAATGCTCGTTTCTTCTCCTTCCCCCATAAAAAAATTGGCCCCACCACCGTCCTTGGTCACCTGGATAAGGGCCCATGCAATATGGGAGAATCCCAACACGAACCATCAGTAGAAATTGGCTAGACCAAGAAGCTCTGAAGCTCGGTCAGTGTGGTCGGGGCTGGCCAGTCACAGATGACTTGGATCTTAGCTGGATCAACATGTACCCCATGCTCATGAACAATGTAGCCTAGGTATTGGACCATGTTCATGCCAAAAGAGCATTTTTCTAAGTTGGCATAAATCTTGTGTTGTTGTAGAGTGCTCAAAACCTATTGAATATGGCACATGTGCTCCTCCCACATTCTTCTGAAGATGAGGATGTCTCAATACATCATCCATCAACCTCATGAAAGTGGTTGGTGCATTTGTTAAGCCAAAGGGAATGACTAGCCATTCGTATAGAGCTTCTTTAGACTTGAAGCTTGTCTTCCAGACATCAGTTGGTTCGATCGGAACCTAGTGGTAGCCAGACTTCAGGTCAATCTTGCTGAAGAAATTTTCCCCCTTGATTTGGTCAAGAAGGTCATCAATCCTAGGAATGGGGTAGTAGTTCCTAACTATGGTTTTGTTTAAGGCTCTGTAATCAATGCAAAGTCGCCAAGTCCCATCCTTCTTTTGCACCAGTACAATCGGTCTTTCACAAGAGGACGAGTTTTTTCTGATGTGTCCCTTTTGAAAAAGCTCTTGGTCGACGCTCGCTGATGTGCCCCTTTTGAAGAATATTTTCCCTATCGAAAAAATTGTGGACCGAAAAATATCCTTCGAGCAGATTCAACCATTTATCTACAACATTCTCATCTATCAGTCCTTCAAATAATGGAATATCAAAATTTATCCATACCTTGAAGGGGGTTTCATGGTCGCTTGATGAATATGTGTCTCTCGTGGGCAGCTGTCAAAGGATCTATGCGAAGTTTTCCATCATTTCATTCCTTTGTCGTAGGAGGGATTCCTTGAGAAAAATTTTAATAGGTTCTCCTACTCCATCATCTTTCTTTTCGTCTCCCATGGGTTATTATCGGGCTCGGCGCGGTCTATCTGGTAATGGCTCGATGGGTTTGAGTCCCAACCTCTTGTACCCATACCTTGTTGGGGACATGCACGAAGAAATAAATGAAGAGCAGACCACTTTGATACCATTGATCTAGATTTAAGAGTGGAACGAACTAATTAACAAACTGAATACAATAAGCACAGAGATAGGAAGAATAACACAAATATCCAGTGAACAATTTATCTTCTATTAAATAATGAAATAGGCTGAAACTGTAAAACTACAGAACTAAAACTTGCTCGAATCATGGTAGCTATCTCTGAGAAGAGATGTGGCTGCTACATGAATCCGTCTCAGCGGAATGGATTACAATGAGGCTCCATAGGCCCTTTTCATATTACTCATGAATTACAAAACCCTAGACATCCAAAAACCTAACCCTAGAAGGTGAAACGCCAAAAGTCATGTGGGCCCTAAGGGTAAGTTGGTGTAATTTGGTACCTCAACTTCCTAGGGTCATAATTTTTTCATACGACCTTCGTTTTAGGCGCGTGATAGCCCATTGGAAAGTTCTTTCAGAGAACTACACATTTTTCTTTCAGAATCTAACTCTGTCTATAGTCTGACTGTGGTGAGCCAAAAAAACAATGTTTAGGGCCCAAAAACAGCCCTGAAAGTATAACAAGATGTATTGACATGAAAAACTACAAAATAAGCCAGTTGGATTAGGTGAGAGGCCACCTGTATCCACCTAGAGAACGTGTGAGGCTTCAAACAGCCCCAGAAGTGTAGAACTCACAATTATAAAGCAGTATAGAAAGATGTGTTGGAAAAAAACGAACACGAGGAGCCAATTGGAATAGGTGGGTGGCCACCAATATCCACCTGGATCAATTTAAGAGGGGCCCAAGGGGAAAATGTTTTATGGGTATTAATCCAAACCCAGTTTTCTGAATTTATTTTCATTTGGGGATAACTTCTATTTACGTTTGAGTGTATGAAAACCTAATCATTAAACTCATGTAATATTGTGTGTGTGAGTCACATCCCATAGTTATTGGAAGCATGGGGTTGAAGCATAATCAACATTGGGCAAAGTGAGCAGTCAATTATCTTGGGAAAATAGAGAAAATTTGTATGAGGGAATTAAGTAGTTTTTCACATTCAGTTTTGGCATGAACAACACGCAGAGAGAAGGTAAAAAGAGCACAAGATCTAGAACAAGAAGGCTCGACAAATTTAGGAGAATGTTGGAATGTTTTGGAGATGTAAATTGAAGAGCCAAGTTGTCATGCCTGAAGAGTGAACTCCTGACTGAGTTGCATTGTAAAAGCAAGCTCTTGTTGTTGTTTTTGTAGGTGGTTTTCATGGCAATGATTTCCCTTGAGTTCCCAGTAGAGAGATTTTTGGTTACTTGAGACAGAGAGACTCTAATAAATGAATGGGACACCCAATGGACTGAGAAGAATGAAGGGGCACATTCTTTGGGTTGGGCAAGTTAAGAGGAAGAGAGATAGAGAAAATTAGGGATAGATGTAGGAGAATACCAGTGGGTTGTGTGATATTGAGTTGTGAGTGTAGTGTGAGAGGCACCCTTCTTTTGTGGATTCCTAACCCCAGCTTGGGGGTGACTTGTTGTTAATATTTAGAAAAGCGGATCTATGGTTGGGTGGAACGCCCTTCCCAAGTTGTTGGTTGCACAAGTATTTTAAAAGATAAGCGTTTATCTATTTTATGAGTTATTTCATGAGTTTAATTATTGTGTTTAAGTATGTGTATGTGAATGGTTTATTTGTTGTTGTGAATGCATTTACTACTTGCATTCATGTTCATTTAGAATTCTTTAGATTCACTTCATTATAGGTATCATAATAATTAGTTAAAAATGTGTATAAATCCTAGTTGGTAAGCTACAGAAAATGGGTCAGAAAGAAAAGGCATATTACCAATAATTAATTAATTTAGTGCATGGTACATATTACTTGCCTCAAGAAATATCCATAGATTAAGAACCTTTTATGAAAGTTTTTGAGAGTTACTAAGAAGTTTTATTTCTAACTAGCTATGTTTGAATCTAATTAAATATTTAATAGAAAATTTTAACTGATTTATTCATTATCTTAACCTATTAATATTATATATAATTCAAAGATAGCCCAAACCTTTCCATGTGAGAAAGTAAATATGAATAAAAAAAAATTATAAAAAAAAAATTAAATTAAATGATTTTTTTTAATATGTTACATAAAAATATAATGTGAAATGGTTTTTTATATAACGTGAAATGTTTTTTTAGGTTAATATAAAAAAAAAAAAGTTAAATATTATAGTTTTTAACATTTTTTTTTATTTCACTTATCATTATTTACCAACCAATCTTTATTAAAATTGCAATTTTTTATTAATAAAATTGTTATTTTTGAAATAAAAATAAATTGAATACCTTTAAATCTAACTCAATTGTACAATGTTAATATTTGATAACTCAGACTACACCAACTTAAAATAATTCTTATTTCAAGACAAAAGTGTCAATTTCTCTCTCCATTATTTTGAAAGATCAAAAATATTTAAAATTTAATTTTAACAAGTATACATTTCCTCAATAATTTTTTAGAATATTCTATTACTTCAATATAGAATTCACAAAAAATATAAGAAATCTAAATTTTTAACTTTGTTGCAAGATGTCGACATCAAAGAATCATGAAATTATCTCACTATCATAACAATTACACATCAAAAAATAATGAAATTATCTCACCACCGCAACAATTACAATCTAAAATTATAAATGAAGTATGGTGTTTTTATAGGTTACCACAACAATTACAATCTAAAATTATAAATGAAGTATGGTGTTTTTATAGGTTTATTAATACATTGGAGAAATTCATGAAAAGTTTAAGGATCAATAATCGATGGTTTCTAATAAGTAAACAAAACTAACCATTTTTTTATTGAAATTCTTTTCTAAATTAAGTAAGAATTTTATAAAATATTATAGTTCCATCTAAAAGCTTTGATTATGAAATTTTGTCTCTACTGATTTTATTCCATTTTAAGAAGGCTCAAATACTTGGAATTTCAAAACAATAATTAGATAAGATTAAGCTTTATCTTATCGAACAAAAAATAAAGTCATCAAAGATATTGAATTTATTCACTTTTTTACTCATTAAATAAATAATTATTATGAATTACAACTATGTAATATGTAAATATTTTTGATAATTTTTTACGTAGAAAAAATATAAAGATATATACAAATTAATAATTGATATCTCTTAAATAAGGATTAATAATTAAAATCAATTATATATAATTTATAATTATTTAAATAAAAAAATACATCATTATTGTTTTAATAACTACATTAATTATAATTTTAAAATATTAAAAAGATTGTAAAACCAAAATATAAATATTAAAATCTCCGTAAAACCAAAAATAAAATAAAAACCATATACATTTTAACAATATTGTAATTCTAACAAACCCATTTTCAATTAAGGTAGCTATTACTAATTCCTTGTATTATTAAGAAATGTTAAAAAATGTCACGAAGTTGTTGAATCTTGGAATCAATAACAAAAGAACGACTTATGTTTCCATTTATCAATGTTGTTCTTCAAAATGAATGTGTTAAATAAGACATATTAGCAATGTAATATACATTTTTTTTTTGATAGGAAAAGATGCTTTGCGAAGGAAAGGAAAGGATTTGCGAAGGAATAATTCCTCTTAGAATGGATCACATATCTAGAATAGTGTGGAGGATGCCCATATAATTTTTGACAATATTTTTGAGAGAAGGGAAGGGAAACATTTCCCATTCTCTTCTCTTTGACCAATTTTATTATTATTTTTAAGAATATAGGAATTACTGGTCTTTGACCAATTTTATTATTCATTTTTAAGAATATAGGAGTTAGATGGGTGTTTATTTTGTTAATTTGATATAGTTTTATTATTCAATTTCTTTTTAAAGAATATATCAGTTCGATGGATATTTAGTTTGTTAATTAGTTATTAGAAAAAAGTCGTCATTTAACTGGCTTCTCAACAATTGTATTAAATAAAAACCTTCCTATATATAATAAAAAAGAATAGAAATGAAGTTAATTTTTTTTTAAAGATTAAAAAAATAAGGATAAGAAAATATTTAAAAAAAAAAAATATGAATTATATTAGGTCATATATAATAAAAAAGAATAGAGATGAAGTTAATTTTTTTTTAAGGATTAAAAAAATAAGGATATTAATTAAATATGAGAAAATATTAAAAAAAAAAACATGAATTATATTAGGTTATTTTTAAAAATAAAAATGAAGTTGCAACAGGAAGTTGCAAGCTAGGTAGTCACATAAATAGAGACTACAGAAAATTTTATGTTCAGAAAATTGATATAATAAACTCACTGTTATTAATTATGAATAGTCATTCTATTTGGTTAAGTTGTTTGGTAATGGTGATTGAATTGCTAGGTGCAGACAATTCTAAGTTCGCTGCATATGGTTTTGTACATATTGCAACTGAATTATGATGTACAGGAAATAATGACAATTGTTGGGGATATGCAAGATGAAGCCTTGCAGGAAAATAGTATGTAGTTTCATGCTTGTGGAAAACCACAAGGAAAGTTGCAATCCTAATTTGGCAAAAGCCAGGATGATTTATGAAATATAATTTCATGCTTTGGGGATAAAAGTTGAATTCCCTTTTGAACTAATTAGAGTTCCTAAATGAATTCTTTTATGTTTTCTCATGATAACTACATGTGGGTGATGCAGATGAGATGATGTTGATTAAAGTTAGAATGTTGACTACAAAGAGTAGCTCGGGGAAGGTGTTGATTGGAAATCTCTGAGGGCAGTTGGAACTCCAGGAGCCACGGTGTTCTAAGACTTCTAGTCCACCCTGTTGCTGAAGCCCAAGGAAAGGGAGGTGTAACAACCGATGGACTGTGTGATAGTGAAGGTGCACACACCTGGGGTGGGAAATGCATGTAGATAATGAGAGATCGTTGGTTGAGCGTTGTTGAGGTTTGGATGGTTGGAGTGTTGTTGAGGTTTGGTACCTTGGCTTGGACCATGTTGATATGAAAGGTCTTCTCAAATCAAAAGATAAGTACAATTCTCTATTTATTGTATGTTGTGTATTTTGTATGCATGTTAAAATGTTATTAGAATTGTTTGTATATGCATATATATACACTGCATATATGCTTGCATTACCTGCATCCTTGACTATACATAATGTGTTTCATATTTCATTGCTTAAGAAATATATATACTTGATGCTAATCATGTAATCGATTGGAATGTGACTCGGGTGGAGCAAGAAGATGTCTTGCAAGTGCATCTGGTGCGCATATTGGACTGAAAAACCAATCAGCTCCAGAATCGAGCCATAGGGCTTGTAAAGGTCCAGTGGACCTGGTACGGTCCTGAGGATGCGACATGGGAGCATGAGGATGCTATGCGAGCAGAATACCAATATCTTTTTTTTTAAGATTTTGGAAATCTTGTTGATGCTATGTGAAAGTTGCATTGAGGACAGTGCAAAAATAAGGGGAGGGGATTGTAATATCCCCAAGGACAAGCCCCAGTTGTATTTATAAATTGTAAACATGTTTTGTAGGCTGGTGAGCTGAGTTATAATAAGCTAGGAGGCTTATTTGGTGATTAGGTTGGAGAGCCTAGATGTTAAAGGCTAGGAGCCTGATTTTGTATATGTAATTATGCAGATCATTAATAAAATATAAACATCGTTCTGTGCAGACCGACCATGAAGAAAGAGTGATGGGGTACTAAGCTTCCACAAGTTTGGGTAAGGGAGGAGGCTAAGTGTGTGGGCCTAGGGGCTAAGCTAGAGGGCTTACCTCTAAAGGGGATAATAATTTATTATTATTTCCTAAAGGCTAAGGTGGACATGTTGAGTGTTTTCCTAAGTTCCTGTAAAGGGAACGTGTGCTAAGTGGAACTCATGTGGCACTAGGAAGACAAGTGTAGACCTAGGCGCATGCAGTTAAAACTGATAAGTCAACCGTGTTGGGGGTCGATCTCTCATTCGGTCACTCTCTACTTGAGTTTGCGGGGGAATCGGGGTCGTCTGAACCCATTTTGCCTCTGCGTCTGCATCTACATTGTGTTCCTGGTCACGCACCCTGAAACCTGTGGGAAAACCGATGGACTGATCTTTGTCTCCGAGAAAGTCCAAGAATCCCATATTTGTCTGAGTCATGTGGTGTCATAACGGTGGGTTGTTGTGGCCACACAGTTCATCTGTGATCCATTATGTGTCTCCCGAGGAACTCGACACCTGGATAATCGCCTTAGTCGTGCTATGTTTTAGCGTGGGTTGTTTTCGATTGCAGTGCCATGCCCATATGTTGATGTTGCTTTCATCCCTGTGTGAATGAGTGCTAAACCGTTGTTGTTGTCCTCCTTGTGCTGGAACGAAGTTGAAGAAGAAGGTTGTCAGGCCTGTGTGCAACACTCTCTCCAGGTGAGAGAGGTGGTTGTGGTTTAAGAGACAAGTTGTCAGGCCTGTGAGCACCTCTCTCCAGGTGAGAGAGTTTGATGGGAAGTGGTTTTCTCCCAGAGAGAGTCAAGCACCAGCTACGGAGCTCTAAGAATTCCTGATCCGACCTATTGCCGAGAACCAAAGAAGGAAGTGAAGCACCGATGGACTGTGTTTGTGAAGGTGTATACTTCCAGGTGGAACAGGCATGTGGGGAATGAGAGTCTATGAGTAGTGGGCATAAGAAGGCTCCTGGAAAGAATCCTTCTAGTTTCTCTGTGTAGTTTTCATGTAACCTCAGCCTATTCTAGGATTCCCTTGCCCTGGGTGGAGCTTAGTCCCAACTCAGGGGTGACCCACTGCTGAAAGTGATGAGCAACGCGGTCTAAGGCTTTTGGAAATCTTGTTGATGTTGTGTAAAAGTTGCACTGAGGACATTGCAAAAATAAGGGGAGGGGATTGTAATATCCCCAAGGACAAGCCCCAATTGTATTTGTAAATTGTAAACATGTTTTGTAGGTTGGTGAGTTGAGTTATAATAAACTAGGAGTCTTATTTGGTGATTAGGCCGGAGAGCCTAGGTGTTAAAGGCCAGGAGCCTGATTTTTTATATGTAATTATGCAGATCATTAATAAAATATAAACATCGTTGTGTGCAAACCGACCATGAAGAAAGAGTGATGGGGGACTAAGCTTCCACAAGGGTGGGTAAGGGAGGAGGCTAAGTGTGTGGGCCTAGGGGCTAAGCTAGGGGGCTTACCTCTAGAGGGGATAATAATTTATTATTATTTCCTGAAGGCTAAGGTGGACATGTTGAGTGTTGTCCTAAGTTCCTGTAAAGGGAACGTGTGCTAAGTGGAATTCATGCGGCAC
>JASDQU010735528.1:10913-22935 GCA_032191745.1 Picea mariana | reverse complement strand
AGAGGGGAAATTCATATGGGTAGGAGACGAGAAAGACACATTCACCTTTTTTTCACTGAGAGGTTATTTTACATAGAGTTTCCTAGACAACAAAGGAGTTTTGAGTGTTGAATCTTTAAGGAAGCTATTGTGGACACATTTTTTAGATATTTATAGATGTAATCTTGTGTGAAGAGAGGTTGCAGGATTGTGATAATTATTGCTCTCAAAATTTGTCAAGAGAAGTAAGCATTTTGTTGTTGGGAGAATTCATGCTACAACTATAGAATTCCTGAGGTCCCAACAAATAGATTTCCTATCCAATCTGTGCTTGAAGCCCTAGAGGGGAGTGGAAAGGCTTGAGGGACTATGAATAGTGATAGGGGATTCCATCCCCTGGGTTGTGTAGGTTGTGGGGAAGAGAGCTAGTGGATTGGAATTAGATATGAGAATTAACTATTGAGAGGGGGACATTATCCAACCTTAGGGACCATCATCTTTTATGGATTCATAGCCTCAACTCGGGGGTGACTTGCTATTGAGAACTAGAATAACAAGTCTATGGTTGGGAGGAATATCTTTCCCCTGCAACAGGTTGCATATTTCTTGATATTGGTGTTCTTAATTGTTGTGTTTATCCATTTTAAAAATTGACATAGTTGTTGTACATTTTACTCTTTAAGTTATCGTAGTTATTGCTACTTGTTGTGAGTAGATTGATACACATGAATCTTTATTTTATGGTTGAATGATGATGTATGTATTTAGCTGTTGTTGTACACAGGTAAAGTAATTACATTCACATTTTTATTTAGTATTGTTAGTTGAATGATCTTGAATTTGATGTTGTATGTATTTATAAGAATGTAGTGAAATTTTCAAATACTATCAAAATTTCATTATGATCAATTTAATTTTAGTTTGTGGTAGAATACTGTCTTTAATTTTATATTTAACTATTTTTTTTTTAATATAAATTTGATAAAAATTTAATAGAAATTTAACTATGAATGGAGTTTCATCATGATGCCAAGTTTAATGTATGTTGCACTGTTATTTTTAGTTATTGAGCAGTAAAAACAATTTATTTCATCATATGATTTTTTTTTATAAAAAATCATTATAAATTTCAAATATAAGTAAAGTTGCATTATGATAATTTAAGTTTCAAAGGTTTTGATCAATTATGAATCAATACCAATTATCTACAATTCTACTAATTTTTTTTTATTAACTTTTTATATTGCCATTTTTAAAATCAAATAACTAAATAAAAATTACAGAAATATGATATATATTCTAATAATTACAAGTATGTGATGTATTCATTATGCTAATGAATGACAACGATTCACAAAAATTAGTTAAGCATTTTATTTGCAATAAACATTGTACATTATTTCCCTATTGAAATTCATAATATTAACTAAAATATAGTGAACCATCTTAAAAAAATAAAAAAATAAAATTTATTTAACAATTTCAAAAAATTGAGATGTAAAATTTTTCAATATTTAAAAAAGTCAAAACTATAATAAACTTATGATTATCTATTATGATTCTTTTCTTTTCAACATTTTTAATAATAATCTATAATAATCTTTTTGTTTTTTGTTTTTATCATTTACATTGCAAAAATCAAACTTTATTTTGTTTTGTTTTTATCATTTACAATGTCAACATCAAATTTGATTTGATTAATGTAGTGAATTTTCTCTTTTCAACATTTTAAATAATAAATCTATTCTAATCTATTTTATTTATTTTTATCACTTACAATGCCTCCCTTAATGGGTTACAATGTGTAAAATTCCATGGGTAGATAGAGATCAATTAAGCCAATGGAGTTACCTCTATCTCTAGAGTATCTCTAGAGGGATGATTCATGTTGTGAATTCCCTTTCCTAAAATTATTTGAATTTTTAAAACATAATCATGAATTAAAAAAAAAAACAAAAAAACAATGAAATTTTAAAATACAATTATGGAATTTAAATTATGGGTGTCAGGGAGGTATGCTAGGCATTAGAGATGGTGTATGTCCAAGGGATAGATGGTTGTGATCACCATCGGACATAGATGTAGAGAGGAGATGAGATACGAGGAGGGTGAGGTGGGAATCCATCAAAGCAATGCCTTCATCTGTAAGCATTGATATGCAACATCTTTTCATAGGATGAGATGCAACTTGGTTCACAATGGTGGAGTGAGGTTGTATTATGGAAGCCTTATGAGAAGTTAGGACGAAAAGTGGATAATTTATATGCATTGGTTGTTGGAATTTAATTTTTTTGGTTCATTCTTATATTCACATATATATTGGTTCATTCTTCTCACCAGAATCCGAGAGGGGTATGTTGTGTTGGAATTGGGCACAAAGATTTGGTTAGGAGATGGTGAACTTGGCCTAGAAGTTTTTATGGAAATATGACCAACAAAAAAAATGGTGAGTAGGGGGAACTTAGACATGGGCTATGTAAAGGTAGGCCTAGAATAGGCAAGGCCACATCTAGTCCTGGTTGAAAACACCAAATGAATAGTTTTCAACTCTCAACTATGGAAGTAATGGAGGATTACAATAGTAGGTTTTTTTAAAAGGTTAAGAAAGAGGTTGGTGAAATTGAAGCCAACGTAAGAGAGTGTGGAGGTATGACCTCCAAAAACAAGGTGGATGAATACATCTTTTATTATAGGGATTTCCAGGAACAATGACAATAAATATTTGAGCATTCTTGAGTTATATCAGCACATGAATATTTTATTTCCATGACAGTGAAAGCTAGAGGAACTTAGTATTATAAAATTCGCAGTAAATTAGAAGATGTAGGCACTTAGTAGTTTCAAATTCTTAGCAAATTCTATGAATTGGATAGATGATTTGTATTATTTTCAGCACGAAATGAGAGTGGAGATATAATAACGAAATGTATAGAGATATCTAGGATATCCAATAATATAATAGAAATGTATCATAGATGCAACCATAAACGCAAAGATACAGTAATACACAATTTTCTATTAATGAGCGAAAATGTACAAAGACTATAAAAATACAGAGTGAAAGACTCTCTAGAATGGTGGCAGCTTATCTCTGAGAAGAGATGTGACAGATACTTGCATTCACAAGAAGATGATCTTACGTTGAGGCTCCAAAGGCCTTTTTATCATAAAAAAAATCCAAAACCCTTACCCAGGAAGATGAAAAGCCGGCTCCAAAGGCCTTTTTATCATAAAAAATATCCAAAACCCTTACCCAGGAAGATGAAAAGCCAACATTTTTGTGGACCCCGTTTTGGGTAGTTTGGTGTATCAACTTCCCGAGGGCGTAACTTTGGCATACGATATCCATTTGGGGAGCACGATAGATCATCGGAAAGGTATCATTGAGGAGATTCAGTTTGGGGGATCAATCAGATCTATTTCTTATCATCGAGAATATTGATCCTGAAAAACCTTCATTTAGGCCCTCAAAATGGCCTCGTCGGAAAGGTATCATTGAGGAGATTCAGTTTGGGGGATCAATCAGATCCATTTCTTATCATTGAAAATATTGATCCTGAAAAACCTTCATTTAGGCCCTCAAAATGGCCTCGGAAGTTAAAAACTGCTAAAAATAGTAAATTTCCAAAATTGCTAGAAAACTATTTTGAGCGAGTTAGGAAAGGTGGGTGGCCGCTGATATCCACCTGAATCAATCCTCCCTCCTTAGGAAGAAATGGTATCCATTTCATTGAGTGCTCGAGGGAGAGGGAAAAGAGTTTGTTGAATCTGCATCTTGATGAGCTGCTTGCCTTGTTGGAGAAGTTGCACTGCTTATCTTTTTTAAGGTTTTCATGAACCTATGGCTGGAAGGGTTGGAAATTTTTAACAAGTCTGGATACATGATATGTCTTTGTGCAAAAGGAGTCTTTACGCTTTAATGTAGTCTTTTCGACCCACTTCTGTTGGATAGAAGGTTCTTGGGCCAATGTTGCAGTGGTTAGAGTATCCTTCTATTCACCTTTTGAACAGATTGTGAAGAAGCTGAATTTTGTAGTATGAGATACTAACTTGCAGCACTATTTAGGTGGGACAGTAGTCAGAGCCACCTCTGGTATCCTGTAGAGATGATCCCCCAGAGTAACAATGAAACTACGGGGCCGAGACTCATAAATAGCATGGCGCTTCCACATATATGGTTGGCCCAAGAGAACATCACAGCCATCCAGCGGGGTGACATCACATAATACCTCATCCTTGAAGGGATGAAAGACACTACTAGATGACACGAAGATCTCATCCCTGGAAAAGCCACCCGATGTTGTAGGGTTGTGGGTGTGGTGTTGTCGACAATCCTAGAATGGTGGTAGCATGTCTCTGATAAGAGATGTGAAGGCTACTCACATTCACAAGAAGATAATCTTACAATGAGGCTCCAAAGTCCTTTTTATCATAAAGAAAATCCAAAACCCTAATCCAGGAAGATGAAAAGGAAACAATTTTGTGGACCCTGATGAAAACATGGGAAAATACTATTACATGTTTGAAGGAAATAATTTTTTATCCTTTTCAGTCTTTTGTATGTTTCCTTTACACTTTAATGTATCGATTATCTCCCACTTACAAAAAGTGGGACTCCATTTAGAAATTAAAGATGTGAAATTTGAATCAGTCCAATTTAATGACCATGATGACTTCCATTATTCAAAAATCCTTTTGCACATACAATTAACTCACTTGGGGGAATCAAACCCTAGTGAAACGGTTACAACACCCTACTTCACCAACTCAACAAGCCACTTTGACACATATTTTATTTTCCACAATTAAGTGAAATTAACCAATTAACTATGGAGGTTTAAGTCTAATTAAGTGAAACTAACTAATTAACTATGGGGGATTAAGGCTAATTGGGGAAAAATGCTACTTGGATCCAAATTTTCCTAATATATTAAGTGAAATTAACCAATTCACTAAGGGAAATTGGGGGAAATAGAGCAATTATGGATGAAAATTTTTTTATTGACCCTTTTTGCTCCAACTAAGTGAAATTATCCAATTGACTATGGGAAATTAGTGATAATCTGGCCAAAAATGGGGCAATTGAACTTTTTTGACCTTATTCTCCTTGATTAAATAAAACTGACTAATTTATTAGGGTAATTAGGGTAATTTTGTCCCCATAACTTCATTTTCCCCAATTTAGTAAAATTTACCAATTCGTTAAGGAAAAATTAGGGAAAATAGGTGCAATCAAGGATAATTGGCCACGATTTATCCTATTTGTATCAATTAAGTGAAATCAACCAATTAATTTTGGTTAATTTGGACTAATAGGGAAAATCATAACCAATTGACTTAGATTGTTATAATTTTCCTCAATTAAGTGAAATCAACCACCTCATTATGAGAACTAGGGTAAATAAGGGAAATCAATGCTTCCATTGGTTGAATTCCAAATTCTTTGTATTGTTTAAAGTCCATATAGCCTCTCAAAATGTTGAAGAAAGTAGATAGTAAGGAATGTGACACTAATTTTTTAAATTTATTTTGGGAAAAATAGATATATAGATGACCTATAGAAGCATGTCATTGAATATCCCACAAATCATCTATGATGATCCCACATGAATGGGTGTTTAGATTTATTAATAGCTTCATATAGTGATGAATAGAAGTGTCACTCAATGTTCTTGTCAATCATAGTTCTTTGAATAAAGAGAAACGACCCACATGATATCTAACCAATAGTAACTATTACTTACAAGAAATATGCTGGGAAATTTGATGAAGGAACTATAACCTATAGGACCTCTAATGAAGGAACTATGAAATTCACTAAATGGGTTGATATAATTGATAGTAAATCCCTCTTGTTCCTTCATCAATCAGAGTTCTCATCTCCATATTAGTATTATTAGTTAAAGTTCCTATCATTGGTCTGACAAGAACTTTTAATAAGGAACTATGGTACTTAGAGTTCCATATGTCTGTCATCTTAGTTAGAATTCATGTCATCCATATTTACATGGAACCTTTCCAAACTATGAACTTTGACTATTAGGGAACAATTACCATTATGAACTATGACCAACAAAGGAACCATTACCATTAGAAACTATGACCAACATGAACTTCAAGGGAGGAACTATGACCACAAAAATAAGAGGGTCATAGTTCCTTTCAGTTAGAGTTCCTTCATCAAGGAATTATGATTGATTGGGACTCTTATTGATGAAGGAAAAAGAGGACCATACTTCATCAAAGTATGTTTCATTCAAATTTTTTGTTGGTCATAGCTCCTATATCAACTATGAACAGCAATAAATTTGATAAAGGAATTATGACTGACAAGAACTCTAATAAAGGAACAATGACTAAAAATTAGTCTAACAAAATATGATCCTCTCCTTCTTTTGTCAGTTATATTTCCCATTTTTGACATTACTATGATACTCTTATTCCTTAATTTTTCAAAGTTATTGTTAGTCATAGTTACTCAACAATAACTCTAAAAAATAAGAAGTATGACCGATAGGAACTCTAACCCTCTTGTTCCTTCATTGTTTAGAAGTATTTGAGATTCAAAGTATGACACTTAAAGTTCCTAATGTTGGTCTCGTCAATCAATGTTCTTGAGGGTCATAATTCCATGGAACTTTACTAAACTAGGAACATTGACTATGAGGGAAGTATTACCAATAATTTGACCAGTGAAAGACCCATTACCCATAGAAGTTTTACCAATAGGAAATTTGATGAAGGAACTATGAATTATAGGAACTTTCACATGAACTTTGATCAAAATGAACTTTGAAGAATGAACTATGATTGATATGAACTTTGACGAAGGATGATCCTTTTGTTCCTTCATCATTCAATTAGATTTCTTTCTAATCATAGTTTTGTGGAGAAATAACTATGACCATCGGGAACTCTAACTAATAGGTACTATGACTAATATAAACTCTAACAACATTGAATAAGAACTATGACCCACATGAACTTTGTTTGGGTCATAGTTCTTTTTCTCAAATTTCATGTCAGACATATTTCCTATTAGTCACGGTTCCTATTGGTCATAGTTCTTTTATTACATAGCTATGATTAACAAGAACTCCGACTAATCGATGAAGGAACAAGAGGATAATAGTAATTTTATGATAGGAAATATGACCAATGAAGGAACATGAGGATCATATGTTGTCAAAGTTCTTACTGGTCATAGTTAGTTCTCTAATGTTCTTGTCAGTCTTCGTTCCTATCGATTAAAGTGTTGAGGAGAAATATCCCATGTGAACATGTGAGAAATTCCTCAGATATTCTTGTGATATGAGATAGACTACAAGATATATCACTATATAGTTTTCCCTATATCTATTATATTTATTTCTATCTATGCAAGGAGGTAGAATCACATACCTTTTTTCTAAGAGTTGTCCTTATGTAATCCCAAATAATGTACATCTAGAGGTCCAGATCCAGCTTATGCAACATGCTTCCTGCACACAAGGAGACAACAAATACCAATCGTCAAACCTCTTCAAGAATTAAAAAATTCAAATTCAATATATATCTAATCTGATCTACTTAAGCTAAGAAAAAATATATCATCTATGAAGGAATACAATAACATTGTAATGGTAAAACCATGTGGATATATATCAATAGTGGAGAAAATTGTACATCAATTAATGGATTTTACCTTGAGTCATGATTAAATTTATTCTTGACCCTTGCTCCATCTCCTCCTTAGCCCTCACACAAATCAAGAGTGGCTTGATGTGAAGACCAAATCCTATAGAAGAGATCCTCTAATGTATATTATTCCTCCTCTTACCATTGGAATGCCTTATTTATATAGATTAATGGAAAATACTAGGGGATGCTTCTATATCTCTAAGAATCAGTGAACCATGAATGTATTGAGAGTTCCCAAGCTCATATCATGAGAGAAAAAACTCACCCAACACTGATATCATAGTAACTCATCAAAGATAGAAGGTTACAGAGGTAGTTGCAGGCTACAATAATGCATCTCATGATTGGTCGCATGTTGTCAGCTATACAAATTGTGGCTGGTCATAGTTTGCTAGTAGGTCAAAGTGAAAACTCCCTCAAAAACTAGAAAATCTAATGTAGAAGAGTGAGTCTCGGTACATAAACATCAATGGGTCCTCCATGTGTTCCTAGGGTGGAAAATATAGCTATAAAAAAATTCCTCTAATGTGTGAGGTCAGAAGAGGAACTGATGGTCGAAATTACACATTATGATAATGATGAACATGAGGTAGTGGAAGGAAGTAGTTTAAGATCAAGGAACCACTGAGTACTTGCAATTAGATGTCAACCAAACACATATAGATCATCCTTGACGTAGGCATACCTGTTATTATGACCCAAGGGAGGCATATATAGGGATAAATGTATATGATACGACCCCAAGGGGGGAAATATATGGGGATAAATGTACATGTAATGTTTAAATATATATGTAATAGGGTTGGCCTAATAGTAAAAAGGGCCCCATGTGTAGGTGTAAATAGGTATATTTAGAGATCATGTAATCATTATTGGTGACATGTGAATTGTGATGCATAAATGTAATTGATTATTTGGAGGAGGTTCTCTTATTCCTTAAGGAGTTATTGTATAAATTGGGTAAAATATTGAATGTGGGTGTCTATTTTCCTTGTTTTTTGAGAAAATAAAATATATTTTCATAAGTTTTTCAACTTCCAAAAAAACAAAAGTATTTTTTTTATTAAGAATTTCACTTTACAGTAAAAACAAAACTTGTCATGAATTTTGTTAGATTTCTGTCGACTATTTTTTGAAAATTGTTTATGGACATTTAATATGTCAATTTAGTGATTGTTTGACAATATATTCCTTAAAAATGAAGGGATTGATAACGAGTTATGTTTTTAGATATGAATGTGATCATTATTAAACTTTTGTTTATAAAAAGTGAAATATGCTATAACAAACTAAACAAATTCTATTAAAGTATGACTATAGTTTTGAATTTAACTCATGAATATTATAGTTACTACAATTTTTTAAATTTGACCAATCGGAAAATGTTGCATATTTTAAGCATGTTTAGTGAGACTCCATGTATGTGCCTTAATTTTCACTTAAAAGTAAAATCTAAAAATACCTTTTTGAAGAGGAGAATGAAAGGTTCCATAATATAAAATTTCCATAATTTTCCATTGTGTATTATTGCAGATATTGATTTTCATTTTACTAATCATTGTGTCATTTGAAAACAATATGCAAACATTTTTTTATAAAATTAATTAAAATTACTGAAAAACAATTAAACTGAATACAAATTCTATCAAATGAAAGTTGATTCAATTCTAAAAATGTTGGTATTAGCTCCAAAACCAGACTCACAATATTTTAAAGAGTTTTCTCCTTCCAAAGTTGGACAAATCTAAAGAGAAGTCACAATTTTCTGAAAAGTATCATAGGTGCAGGTTTTCGGCCTAGCTAATAGTTCGGCTGGAAGTTAGTTTTAATGGAAAATCTAACTTTCGGTCGAAAAAAAATTTTCGGATGAAAAGATGGTAATCAATCATTCATCGGCTGGAAAAAAATGACAAGATACATCGATTCAGTGTAGAAGGATATAAATTCTTTCGGCCGAAATGGTTTTAACACATTCGTGCAACAACCTGACTCTACATTTTTGCTATTTTTGTCTTTTTTGGGGAAAATGTTTAGATATTTTTACTTATTGGGGAAACATTTTCTAAATTGAATATTTTCTTCAACAATTTCTTTTGAAAGTGGAGGTTTTCATAAACAATTTCTTCCTATATCAAAGATAAATTTTTTTAAGGTATGTTTTCTTAAACAATTCATTTCAAAGTCGATATTTTTTTTTAATAACTTTTTTCATAGGGAATATTTTCTCAAGATCAAAGTTTTTTTTAACTTGTGTTTAAAATAAACTTTTAATCCAAAATTTATTTTATAACTTGGTTTATTGGGGAAAGTTTTCCAAGTTTTTTAAGATATGATTATAAACTTAATTTTTTTTATTTCTTTTAAAAACGTATTTTTTGAGCGATAACGTTTGATGTTTGAAATTATATTTCTTGTTATAAAATGTTGATTTTTTAAAAACCTTTGCAGATTGAATTATCATTGGAAATAAAAGGGAGCACAAGATAAAATATGATAACACTCGGGATGATACTCGTCATAATGAACTATCGAAAGAATAATATAGAAGAAATAAACAAGATCGTGCAAACATTGAAGGAACAAGTGATGATAATGTAATTACAGATTTTCATCTTGATGTTCAATAAGAAGAAATTGAACAAGGTACATGCATACATATTATAGATAATGTTTAGAATTAACAAAAATATTGTCTAATATAATTGATTGTAATTTTGAAAATATTTTTCAAAAAATAGAAATAGATTTTCCCTCATAACATTGATGAAGTTGTTGAAGCTGAAAATGATGCAAAAGTCCAACCACCTACTGGTATGTACATGTATATATATAATACGATATGAACAATTGTATATTTTAATTAATTTATGGTTGCTTGTTTATGTTTTTAATGTCTAATTTAAATTTTTATATTTTTTGTTACAATATTTATTTGAAATTTTTATGTTTACAACTTATAAAATTGAATCTATGTTAATTTCAAGTGTTTTGAAATTTAATAGATTTAATTTATGTTTTTAAATTATATTGAAATTTATGCAGGTGATATCAACATTGATGATTGAATGTTAGAGAATGTTGATACTCACAAATTTAGAGACAAAAAACCTAACCATGTTATACCATATCTTCTTGAAACGATTTATGATAACTTTTTGAGAAATGAATTAATAACACCACAAGCTCAAATTTTGAGAGGTTTAATAAGGTCAAAAAAGTTAAAAGAAACTATATCATGATTGGGTATTCAAAAATCGACAAAAGATAGAAAGGTGAAACAAAGTGTCTTTGAAAATATAAAAGATGCATTAAAATCTCTTGGAAAGACTAGAAAAAAATGTCAGTGTTGCATGTAGAGTAACACAAACATCAGTTGTTTCATCTAGAAATATAAAATACCGTTTGACAAAACAGATGGAAGCCTCAAGAAAAACATTATACAAACATAGAAAATTCTGATTGAACATAGATGCAAATGATGAACTTGTGTGTTGAACATTTATTTGTAGACAACCTTACAAAGATAAACTTCCATAAAATGTTAAAACTATGTCCCATAAATATTGATTGGAAATTCTCTTGTTTCACTAAATGTAAGGGATGTGTTGCAATGAAGAATAACAAAAAATCTATATGAATCCCATGAGAAACATATATTGGAAATGACAAAAATATAATTGTTCAATAAGTTCAAAGAGAAGCATAGTCAATTTAAAATATCCAGCAATACATTCGTGCTAGAAAAACCATGGTATGTTAAATTGTAATGTCCCCCACCTCTTAGAGAGGTAATGAGGAGACTCAGTGACCTGGGCACCCCCACTAGGTCATAGTCTCACACTGAAGGGGGGGGAAAAGTCAAGAAGTTAAAAGTTATATTTTCAAGTTGACTTAAGAAAGGAAAAGGAAAGGAGTAAAAGATAACTCAACAGAAGAATAGAAGATTAACCCTGGGAGTTAACCTAACTCAACAGAGAATTAGAAGGAAAAGTATAAGTAAGAGGCTAGGGTGAACCTATTACTCATTCTGATTTTGGATTAGCATTTGTTATTGCTCTTGAGCATTCAGTTTGGGGGTTTGCTGTACAAACCCTTGTCAGCAACTCAGTGGTGAAATATCCACTCACCTTGTTCCGCAGCTTGGTCTCGGGGATGAACGACTCCTCCACACCATTCTAGTCTCAGCCCATCTCCATCTAGTGCTTCAGAAGGTGCAGGACCATCAGTTTGAGGGATTTTCTGGAGGGTTATCATCATTCTACATTTGTCTGCAAATTGGGACTTCTTGGAGCCACAGGGGACGTCCGGTGATTCAGTAAAACTCATATCTAGGGAGATCTGCCTGAGATCTGAGCCTGAAACT
>JASDQU010735527.1:130059-142709 GCA_032191745.1 Picea mariana | reverse complement strand
CAAATACCTTCCAAGATTTGATGGAGAGTTGACAAACTTTCTGCTGAAAAACACATGGAGACTTTTGAGCATTTTATAGATTTTTTGAAATAGAACATGATGATGTTTTTATGAGAATTTTTTCTTAATCATTACATGGAAATGCCAAAACATGGTTTAGACATTTGCAGCCAGAGTCAATAAGTTCATGGGATGAATTGAGGGAAGCCTTCCTTAGATTTTGGGGGGAAAGGAAACCAGGGGATCTACTCCTTTCAGAGTTTTATGCCATGAGGAAAATGAATGATGAAACCATCTCAAGTTTCAGTAGGAGGTTTGCTAGTCTTTATTATAAAATTCCCAAAGAGATCCAACCACTTGAAGGTGCCGCTGGGATATACTATGCATCAACTTTCCCTCCAGCTATCCCTTCTTCTTTTGGAAAGGAAGTCTGTCACCTTACAACAAATGTTTTTTGATGCCCTAGAGCTTGAGGATAATCTTAGAGCACGTAGGAAACTATCATACCATGATGATGATGATGAATGGAGGGAAGACAAAGTGGATAGGAAATTAGAGCTAGAAAAATAGTATGAGCCAGGAGCAATTGATTTGAATTCTGGTCCTTCTCATTCTGAGAAGAATACTGATCATCCCAAGGATGTGTTGGGAAAATGTCATAATGATGTGTTTAATGAATATTATGATCAACAAGTTTCTATCACAAGTTTTGTTGTTGATGGTTTTCAAGAAGCCTCTGGTTTACCTCTCTATGATGAGTACGAAGATGATTATGATATTGATCCTATAAATCAACCAACTATAGGGTTTTTATCAGAAAACGATTCCTTTCAGAAAATTAACCACAACTTACAACCCTCATATTATAATTTCACAATTGCAAATGGAGAAATCCATGAACCTGTTGGAGGGGATTATTTTCCCTTGTGTTTTGCTTCATTTGAGTTAGTGAGAAATGATTTTAAGGTCACTAATCAAGCACAAAAAATTGAGGGCATGGAAAATCACATAGGTTTTTTGGAGCTAAATGATGATTGCACATGCCTTCAGAAATGTTTCCAGGATCCTAATGTTGAAAACCGAGTATTTTCTTCTTTGGATGATGAAAGTAAAGACAATGAACCAGTTTATGATGATTATACCTTACAATCAGGAAGTGGTGAAGAAGGGTATGTTGTATTAGACACCTTTGAATGTGAAGTTAACTGTCAAAATGCTACATTTCCTAAAAATACGAATCCAATATTCTGAGGTGGTCAAGAGCAAATCTTAGTTGATTCTCAGGAAGGAATAAACACACAAGTAAAAGAGTTTACAATTGATGAATGCCCAGGATACATGAGTTTTCTTTTTGACATAGACAATGAGGAAAGTGATCATACTATTGCTAATGTTTTTGAGAAAGATCTTGAGATTGAATATTTAGAACAAATATCATCTGTTGTGGAGGAAAAAGCTGGCATATTTCCTTATCTTTATGAACAAAAAAAAGTTTCAGATGGAGGCTGCCCCTTCCTCTTTCGTGAGCAACAAGGGGAATTTAATCATATTTTTCAAGATCCTTTTGCATCTATGTTGGAGACATCGGAGCAAGAAATTTTTGGGATTTGTTTGAGGTTAGTAAGTGGATATAATTCTTCAGAAAATATGAGTTTTGGGGTTGGAGTCAAGTTGTTGTTTGAGCTGCCACCACAAAGACCGTTCATTTTCTTTCCGAGTAAAAGCATGCAAAGAGTTCAAACAATGGATAATATACTTACTTGGTTGCACTAGGTATTTGACTTCACTTGACTGGAAATTTTTTTAGCAGCCTAGAGTATGAGTGTGTCTGAATAAGCTCATAGGGTTGAGCATTATTTTCAACAATTTTTAATTCAGTTTCAGCATTCAGTTTGCAACATTCATAGTACAGTTTGGGTTTTCAGATTGAAGAGTGGGTTTGTTTTCAGTTGAAGAAGGTCACAGGTTAGAGAACATCAGTTTTCAGGTTGCACAAATTTTTTTGATCAATCCAATGGATCAGGCACCGGTCTTTGGGTTCTTTGTTGCCTTGCGGGGAGGACGCCATCCCCAGTAGGAGACAAATGTTAGCACATATAATGTATTGTGGTAAAGTCACTTTTCCTAGTCCTTGTCTGGTCTAATGTCATGTCAATTCTAGTTTACTAAGTCATGTCACCTCTCCAACATCCCAAGTCATTAAAGGCACAATTTTACACCTTGCAACACTTCTTCCATATCTCATATAAAAGAAATCATAGTACATAGAAACCCTAGTTTTGCAATCTAGTTAGGGTTTGATGTATCCGCATTTTGGAAGCAAGCACAACGGTTATTTTTGTTTGACGACCTGCATATATCTTAGATTCCCTTAATGAACTTATCAACATGACCTATATTCAACTATGTATAAGTAGGAAAACATGCAAACCCTAATATACAGGTATTAGTTTTGGGTGCTGCAAATGTTGCATGGGGATTGTTTTTTAAGCTATGATCAGGTACATTCCAAGGTGTTTCGACTTTCAACAGACTTGGGACATCACATTTCAACCATCAGCAAAAGGTTTGCATGCAGGTTTCGTGTAAACAGGGAAAAACATAACTTGTGTAGGGATCACACGCTACGCAAGTGCTATAGTTTCCAATTGCGTAGCGAGCTCATTGCGCAAGTGTATTTTTATCATAACTCTTAAATCATGCACCCGTTTTCCATGAAATTTTTATATGAGATGCATAAAGGTAATATGAATAAGCTCACTTGATTTCAGGTCAAAATGATTCACTATTTTCAAGAAATGAGCCACCATCATCTACAATCATTTTTTAATTTTCTCGAGATCCGTAAACTGGGTTTTTCAAAAATTTCTCCAGTAGAAGCATCATGATGATATTAAGTTATTGACCAAAATTCATCTCGACCCAGTTTACCTTTTGAGAGAAAATAAAAAAATACCAACTGCATAAGTTTCACTGTGCAAACACGCTACGCAAGTGTTTTAGCTCATAGTTGCACAACGAGTTGCGTCAACACGAAACGCAAGTGCTGTAGGTTAAAATTGATGCAGAAAAGGGGAATTCATTATAATAAATGCAGCTTGGATGTTTAGGATATTCTGAAAACAACACAATGACTTCATCAAATATATAATTATGCAGGCTATACACACGGGGTTAAATTTAAAGTTTTGTGGCTCTAAATTAGTTTAGAGTTTTTGAAGATTGGAGTAAAGGGTAATGTTTGGAATGGAGGTTTATGTTTCTATAGCTCATCAATATCATTTGGAATGTTATAACAACTAGTGCCAACCTCTAGATAGCTTGTAGTGCTCAACCATATGAAGAAAACTCGAAAAGAACACTCGTTGTGCAACCTCGCTACGCAAAGTCTACAGGGCACACTGTTTTTGCAACCAACTTCAAGATCATGTTTCGAACAACTGGAGATGTTTTTATAAAAATTAAAAAGAGGATTTTTTCAAGAACAAACCCAATAAAAAACGACTCTCTCATTTTTTGTACAAGTGTCATATTTTGGGAGATTCAAAGGGATATTTTCAACATATTTTCCAGATTTAAATATTTAATGATTTCATGTTTTAGTTATTATATTTGGGCACAAATCCAAAGAATATGGAGAAGAATTTTCAAAAACTGGAAGAGGTTTTTCTCAAGCACAGGTTCAGCTCCAAAAACCTCTCCCAGTTTTGTAACAACTATCATGATTCGAGAGATACGATGTTATCTTTGACCCCTATTTTCCAGCAAATTGATTCCTATTTCTTAGCAAACTATTTTGAGTTTGTTCCTATTTTGATGTAACTAGATCCAAAAATGAAGGAAAATGGTCGAATTTGATTTCCTCAGCTTGGGGAAGTATTTTTCCTATATATTTTTGTAATTTTGATTAGTAATGGGGACTGGAGAGAAGGAAACTTTTTTGTATTGGATTTTTTTCTTTATTTATGTGCTTAATACGATATCAGTACAAAAGTACAGAGTGTTTTCATAGCAGATATTCATGTTGATGATGTTTTACAATATGTGTTTTCTTATGTGATATTTTTCTCTGTTTATCATTTCTATATAAGTCTTCTAATATTTAAAATAATATATGTATGGAATTCATCCTTGTTAGATGCTCCATCTCATGTGCAGTTAAATACTTATTCATTTTGCTCAGATTGTATGTTCAGAATTCATCTTTACTTTTGTGCTATGTTCACACAAATTTGCCATTGTCTATTATTCATCTAAAGTTATATCAAGAATTCATCCGTAGCAAGATGCTCTTGATATAATGGGTTGTTGATTTCTTCATTTTTGCTACCATTCTATAACTGATATATTCACTATAGAACATTGTCTACCTTGCCTTTGTTCCCTGGAATACTCATAAACCAGTCACTGATATTTATCATTTGTATTATTTGGACTCCATGCCCAATGGATTTCCTTTTTCTTTGGCCAAAAACTTCATAAATTTTCTCTTCTACTAAAGACCTAGCCTCTGATTTCATTGAAATCTGTGAGAGAGCCCTCTCTGGGTTAGAAGGGATAGATTCCATCCTGCAAGTTGGTTTGTGGTTATCTCCAGGGTTTTTTGATACAGCCCAAAGAAATTACAGAGTGATAACAGATAAACAAATCTTGTTTTCTTTTAATGGTCCTTTGATCTTGGGTAACTTTTAAGTTACCCAAACTTTATTGTTATTTTGTCTTTTATGTATATAATTATTAATATATGCCATCTTTGTAAAACTTAATATATTATCAATTAATTTTGGCACTTAACCTTTAATCAATCTTAAACCCTTGATTTATTAAAGGTTGCAACTTTGGATTAGAAATTGTCGACATTCCAAC
Organism: Picea mariana; assembly: GCA_032191745.1. Classification (NCBI taxonomy): domain Eukaryota; kingdom Viridiplantae; phylum Streptophyta; class Pinopsida; order Pinales; family Pinaceae; genus Picea; species Picea mariana. Next base: position 137,843 of record JASDQU010735527.1, on the reverse strand, counting down.
TAGGCTAGTATTCATCTTAGCAATTCTATGTATCTCTTATGGATATTATGCCTCAACCTAAGTAATTACAGTAGTGGCCGCTGGTAGTATCACGACTGAGGCACTATTATGTGTGAAGATAAGTGTTGTTTGCATCACCTCTTTATTTTACCAGTAGTCATGATGTATAACCCTCGCAATGGTTAATAGAAATGACTAATGAATTCCCATGAATTTGACTGCATTGATTTGGAACATTGTTTAATTGTTGACTTCAAACATTATTCTTCTCGTGTAATCGGATTGGATTGTGGCTCGATTGACGGTTGTCACTGCCACAAATGAGAGATGCATGAAGAGACTCCTGGTGCTGTAGACAAATTCACAATTATATTGACCCTGCCTTACACCCGATTATCCTTGCATTGATCTTTATGAACTAATGTGTAACCCAATGATTGTCAAATTGAATATGTAGAACACACCCTACGAATTCGGTGGGTACCCTTCCACAACTTTTATCTTGGTCGGTGATCTATTTGCAAACTGTGATTGGTTCCTAGTGTAATATCCTCAAATTTTAGAATATTAAATTCTAAGTGAACCTTGAAATAAATTTCCGTTTTTGGAAAATTCGGATTTGGAAATTATTTTCCATTTATGGAAAACCGAATTTGGAATTTTTTTTGTTGTAATTAATTATTTGATGACTGTTGGGCAAAGATTTGACTTGCCCAACTGTCCTCTTTTATTTGACACATGTGAAAGACAAACTTTTAATAAATTAAACTTTGGAAGACAAATGGAACAATCACGTTAAAAATAGCTGATCATGACTCCATGAGTGGGGAACAAGTTTGAGTTACCTCAAGGCTGATTTTTACAAGTGGAAAATGTGGAATTTGACCACTAGAAACCCCTAAAAATTAGGGATTTGTAAAGCTGTGAATTTCCCAAGGAGGGAAGAAAATACCTAGACACAAGGATGCATATAAAAACAACATATGGAGGAGGCACGACACTGCTTAGTATGTTGGGGGGGGGGGGATATTTGTTGTTATGAGCACTGTTAGTGTGAGGAAAAGGATTTTCTGATAAACTATTTGTTGTTATGAGCACTGTTAGTGTGAGGCAAAGGAATTTCCGATCTGTGGATGGTGACTATAGCTAAGGAGGATCATTCAGTTTGCCCTTATGGACTCGTGGTCAGGCTAGGGGGTGAACAGGGCAAGTGAACTTGGCTGTTCTATTCTATGGTTGGGTGGAACGTGGTTGTTCCATTTGTATTCCAGCATCAGGTTTCAAATATGTATCTCAACTTGTATTCTTTGTCAATGTTATATTTATGATTATCATTTGTTAGGAATATGATTGACTGTGTATACAGAAATGAAATCAATTCATAAGGGATTGTATGATGATTATATATATTTTGAATTGCTATTCAAATCTGTACATGACAATCACTGTAGAGAAATGGTGCAATAAGGAATAAACTTAAACGAATGCTTATCAATTTGATAACATGTAAAAATAGATAAAGAATAACAATCTGAATATATAATTTATATTATCTATTACCACAGAAAGATAGTGATTCAGTAGACTACAAGTGTATTGCGAAAGTAGTTGTCACATTCAAATGAATCTTGTTCAAAGTATTACATTTGGAGTACCATAGACCAAAAACTTCACAACCTCTTATTGTAAACATAGATCTAAGAAAGTATACACGAAATTCTGTGTGTAACCAAAGTCAATGCGCGCATAGATCGGTCAAGGAAGGACATATAAATCGAATACCTTTCGAGGTAAGATGCTTCCTTCATTTGATTACACCAACTTGCATAACTTGCAAAGGAATAAAAATGAGGATTAACCCCTAAGTACTTTAGACTTCACGACTTCAACGAAGTTTATGTGTGATAGAGCATAAAGGGTTGAAGCCCAAAGTTTCGAAGTCCCGAAGAGGATCTATATCGTAGATTCGTGGGGGGAGGTGTTTACCATTGGATTTGATCAAGGATGGATTAGAACCGTAGGGTTAAGCCAAGAGCGGAAGGTAAGAAAGTTCGAGAGTTCGACGTTCGGGAGAAACGGGGTATGCTAAGGTGAAATCTCATGAAGCCCGAAGTCCTGAAGTGACGTGGCCTGCTGACGTGGACACATGGGATGTGTGCCCTATGTTAGTGAGTTAAGAACCTTTGTAAGATAGAAATGCAGTTAGAACGAGACATATGTCACCCGCCTGATTGGGCCGTGTGTTGGCTTCGTGTGTCTTTCCATGTGGCACTCCAGGTGGTGGCACAAGGTAGTTAAACTTGGCGAAGAAGTTAGCTGGATCGGGGCTGCATTAACTTTGATCACGATATATCAATATCAATGGACGAGAGGCATTGCGGAGATCGAAGTTGCACAATAGATAATTCTACAGGGCGATCTCGCAATCCAAACCACGGTTTCTCAGAAGGGGTATGTGTCAGCGTGGGGAAAATTGCGGAATGATCGGCGGGTTACTCCAAAACCGCCAACCCATGTCCCCGCAATTTGAAAGGTACTAAAGTTGATGTGATGTTTTCAGTATTTATTAGTTCAAGCATGGATACCGTGGGCCCTAGTGGATGCATGGCGCCCGATCCTAAGGTATGGAGATTGGTACTCCAGATGAATTGTGTTGCAGTTGTGTTGAGTCGATAACTCTCGCAGTCTGGAGCTAATCTCGACCGTTGATCGAGAGAAGGTACATGGCAACCGATACCACAGTACAAAGACTAAGCACTCCAGAAGGTTGGAGAGTATGGATAGTCCAGAACACCCAAAGCACGGAGTTCTGTAACAAATCCCAACCATCGGTTGTTGAGGAAGTCATGGACCGTTGATCCACTGCACTTTGCGAAGTTCTCCAATTCGGTGTTCAGGAGAAATAAGGCATGTAGTAGCAAGAGCTTCCGAAGCTGAAGTTCCACATCCCCGAAGCTCACAAGGCTCTAGATAAGCACCTATCTGATAGCATCGGGTGACAACCCATGGTCACATGCAATTGAGGGATGAAGAAAAAGGGCTAGTGCCCGAAAACTGTGTTAAATAAGGGAAACAGGGTTAGGAAGGAAGCCCGTGGGTTTCGTCTGGTTTGAACCTGCATCAAAAGAGGTACTGAAGACTTGGGAACTTTTTGATAGGGTCACCAAATTCTTCAATACAAATAAGTGTGTGATTTATAATCTAATAACGACGCTATAATGAATTATAACAGCAAGAGACAAGTGAAATTTAAATCTCCTTCTGCCTTTAAGAGGGATAATGACAAAGAAGTAAAACTGTTATGCATACATTAAAGGAATAAGATATATATAATGGATTATCTCTGTGTCACAAACAATGATGGAGATTCAAGGGACTTTAATGTCGCCTATAATTTTTTTTGTTTTATTTGGGAAATTTGGGGTACATTACATATGGTCTCAGAGCTGAAGGTTACAACACTTGGACCTCAGGGAAAGGCCAAAATTATATTAATTCTTTTATTTCTGTTGAAGAAAAACTAACAAATATGTTTACTATTACAAACAGGAAAATTGTTGGTTTGTTGTGATAATGTCAATACAAAATGAAGAAGAAATCAGATTCGAGGAGAATCCAAATCAAGGACTTCCTAAAGAACCAGAGCATAACAATGAAGGAACTTCAACCACCCATCTTTTGGAAACAATGAAGAACCTCATTGTGGAATTACAAGTGTTTAAAACACATAACGAAAAGCTGAAAAAGGCACAGGAAGACCAACTAGAAATAAATGAAATGTTTCTATGCAGTATAGTAACCAAGAGAAGCCCAAAGAACAATGAAAAAGAATAAGGAGTCAACAAAAGGTCCTCTAAAAACTCTGATCATGAAACATAAAATGAGGATAGTTCTTCCGAAGACACATACATGACATGAAACAAAACAACTACGGGAAGAAAAAGAAAACAAGTAGATCACCTGGAAGGTGAATTCAAGAAAATAAAATCGTCAACCTTTGATGGAGAATCAAGGACGGGTGAAGAGGATGAAGCATGGCTACTAGATATAAATAAATACTTCCAGATTTACAATTACTCTAGTAATATGAAAGTCAGAATGGCCATTTACAACTTGAAGGGAAAAGCAAGTATCTGGTGGCAAGACCTGAAATTGGCTAAGGGATTGAAAGAGAAACAAATAGTATGGTCACATTCTAAGAAATATTTCAAGAAGAAATATTTGTTAGAAAGCTATTACAAAAGAAATACTAAGGAATTCTACGAGCTAAGACTCAGACATGACCATGGACGATCTGATAAATAAATTTCTAGAACTACTGAGATTTGTACCATACATCAAGGAAGACAAAGTATAGATACAATGATTCTTAAGATGTCTACCACAGTCATAAAAAGACAGAATTGAATTTGACAATCCCAAGTCATTAAATGAAGTGTTTAGAAAAGCTCAGATGTGCTATGATCAGTACAAACAGAGGTCTGAAATTCCCAAGGCATGGAAGGACAAGAAACATGACATAATGAATCAATGAAAGAAAGGGTTCCAACCAGCCCCTTTCCATAATATGGCAAAAAGTTTCCAAAAGAAGGATTGTCATTCAAACACCCAGAGCGCTCAAGGGGGAGGTACACCAGTTAACCTGGGAGTCGAGAAAGTTGGGGACAACCCTAGAGAACCATTGAAGTGTTGGGAGTGTGGAGAACCTCACTTGATGAGAAATTGTTCACGCTTAATTTCCAGGGCAATAACTTCAATCCATAACTTGCAAGAAGCTTCGACAGTAGGAGATATGGGCAGAAGCGTGCATAGAATTAATGCAGTTGTGGATGGTAGGCAAGCTGCTCATCAATCCACTATCGTGGAGGTTGAAGGTAAAATTCATGATAACCGTATTTCCATATTAATTGACCCAAGAGCTAGTATGAGTTATGTTACTTATGCTTTAGTTGAATTAAACAAGCTCAAGAAAGTAAAGCATGCTAAGTCCTGGTTAGTAGTTAGCAACAGGGACCAAGAGAAAGGTAACCGATTTTATTTCTGAATGTGAAATCAGCATAGACAGTCAAAGTACAAAGTTAGATCTGAACATTTTACCTTTGGGATCTTACGATTTAATAATTGGAATGGATTGGTTAGAGAAACATAAAGTAATATTAAACTGTTATGAAAAGTGACTTATTTACAGAGACAAAAACAACATAGTTAGGACGATACAAGGGATCAGAAAACCAATTTCAATTAGGCAGATATCAATCATGCAATTTAAGAAATGTATGAACAAAGGTTGCCAAGTTTATGTTGTTCAGGTAACTAATCTGTTAGAAAAGGAAAACAAATTCAGTTTAGAGGACTTTGCAGTCCTAGAAGGGTTTAGAGATGTATTTGTGGACGAAATACCAGAACTACCTCCAAGAAGAGAGATAGATTTCTCTATTGATCTACTACCTGGATCTGCCCCGATATCTAAGGCACCTTATAGAATGACTCTACTTGAATTAACAGAATTGAAAATTTAGCTGTAAGAACTGTTAGATAAAGAATATATCAGACCAAGTGTCTCACCTTAGGGAGCACCGATTCGCTTCGTTAAAAAGAAAGATGGGACCTTGAGACTGTGCATTGACTATCAACAACTAAATAAGATGATGATCAAGACTAAGTATCCTTTACCCAGAATTAACGACCTGTTTGACCAAGTTGGAGGAGAAAGGATCTTCTCTAATTTAGATTTAAGGTCTGGTTATCACCAAGTCTGAATAAAAGATGAAGACATAAATAAAACAACATTTAGAACACGTTACAAACACTATGAGTTTGTCGTAATTCTGTTCGGTCTTACTAATGCAATGACAACCTTTATGTGTTTGATGAATAGCATATTCAGTCAATATCTGGATAAATTTGTGTTGGTGTTTATCGATGATATTTTAGTTTACTCAAAAACAGAAGAAGAACATGAAGAACATCTAAAAATAGTATTGCAGGCCTTAAGGAAACACACATTGTATGTGAAGTTTGATAAGTGCGACTTCTACCAAAGAAAGATACAATACCTAGGACACGTGATATCCGAAGAGGGTATTGCAGTTGATCTAGAAAAGATAAAAGCCATTATGGAATTGCCTATCCCTAAGGATGTAGCAGACATAAGATCATTCATGGGAAATACCGGTTATTACTGAAGATTTATCGAAAGATTTTATAAGATCACGTATCCAATTACATCCCTACAGAAAAAGGGAATAAGATTTACTTGGTCACAAAAGTGTCAGGACAACTTTGATAAATTAAAAGGACGATTAACTACAACACCTATCCTAAGGGTAGCATATCTCGATAAAGATTTTACAGTTTGCGTGGATGCAAGCAAAGAAGTCGTGGGAGGTGTCCTAACACAAGATGGACATGTCATCTGTTACGAATCATGTAAACTGAAAGAATATGAACGAAATTATGTTACATATGATTTGGAATTAGTAGTCGTAATTCATGCTCTGAAAATGTGGCGACATTATTTAATGGGGAGAAGGTTTCTGTTACTAACCGACAACAGTGGTGTAAAATTTTTATTTAGTCAACCAGATCTCAATGCAAGGCAAGCGAGATAGCTAGCCTTTTTAAGTGAATTTGATTTCAAAGTACGACACATCAAAGGTAAGGAAAACAAAGTTGCAGATGCTCTAAGTCGGAGGACTAATGAACTTTATGAGATAAGTGTTAGCAAAGCAGAAAACCACATCGAACAAAGAATAAAATCTGCAAGCAGTAATGACGAAAAGTACATCAAAACAACAACATAATTGCAAGAAAATGCAGAAAAATTGAACAAAACAGATATGAGTTTAGATAAAAATGGACTGCTAAGGTTCAAAAACAGGCTGTATGTACCTAATGCTACTGATTTAAAATCAACAATTCTTGACGAATTGCACAAAAGGCCGTATTCTGGTCATTCATGATACCGGAAAATGATAACAACCTTAAGAAAATTGTTTTATTGGCCTAAAATGAATAGTGAAATAGCTGAATATTTATCTAAATGCTTAGATTGTCAAAAGGTAAAGGTCGAACATCAACATCCAGTCGGTCTGCTACAACCTCTACCTATACCAGAATGGAAGTGGGAGATTATCTTGTTGGACTTCATCACAGGTTTGGGTAAGACTCAAAAGCAAAATGACTCGATTATGGTAGTGATTGATAAACTTAGCAAATCTGCACATTTTATACCTGTGAAATCTACTTATAACGCAATTAATATTGCTGAAATTTTTATGAAAGAAATATTTAGATTGCATGGAATTACTAAGATCGTGATCTCCGATAGAGATGTCAAATTTATGTCAAAGTTTTGGAAGGAATTGTTTGCAGGATTAGATACTGTTAAGAACTTGAATAGATCTACCAATATAATAACCATAAATACTGAATACACAATAGATCTATAAAGCAATATAGAAGAAACCACACTTTATTATTACCAAACCTTTGAGGTAGGGCAACACCATACAATGGATCATATTATGGAAGGGATCCTCTCCTGTTCACTTGCCTCTTCGAGGGGGCATCCTCCTATTGATCTACCGCTCCAAATACAATACTTCTCTTCATGTCTCATTACATTGCTTGAACCCCTTTATATAGTGATATCATCACCTAACAACATCCTAGAGGAGAAATCTTTTAGAAGTAGAACCTTCTAAGAAGTCCTCTTACATTTATTATATCTAATTACCCATTTATTATATCTAACTACCATAGTGGGCCTTATTTAATAATAT
>JASDQU010735527.1:91849-102995 GCA_032191745.1 Picea mariana | reverse complement strand
CTCGTTACAACATCCATTCATGAGATAAAGTCAGAAATAATTCCTCATTAAATCCAATCACACATGCCTTTGATGAAAAACAAAAACTTGTCTCTAGTCCTAAACAAGACTTCTCAATTAAGGTAGCTCCGAAATAGTTCTTTACAAATCCAAAAATGAGGGTCTTTGCAAAAACCACCGACCCTTTCTAACAGGTCGATCCTCTTATTTATAACAAATTATCAACTAAAAATAACTATCAAAGTGCAAGCTAAGTAAAACAAAACATCGCCACATGGCGCTTTCAACTCTCAGTCTTCTAAGAGTCATCAAATGGTTTCACTTGAGTGGATGACTCTTCTCATACTTCGACCATTTGATGAAGAGTTCCTCGCATGTGTTGGCATACGAGAATCTGTGTTGGTCCATCGGGGTCAAAAGCATCTCATTTATTTCCACTGCCTGTGCCCGATACTTGACTACTTTAACACTTAACTATTGTAACACTGTCCGAGCCTTGATCATGTGCTCCATGAAATGATGTACTTGACCTGGCGCCATGTTCGCCACATTTTCTATCTCCGCATTCCATGATGAGTCTTGTTCTGCATGTATTATGACTATGTCATGCAAGTTGACAAAGTCCCCAGGTGTGTCGAATTCTGGGAGACCGATGTCCCTGATCGCCCGATTGATCTTGGTCCAACTCCTTTCGCAATCGACCCATTTCTCTTGGATCTTCTGATGAGGTTCTTGGGCCATTTTCACCCAGTATTCGACTGACTTCCTTCTACGGTCGAAGTTGTTGTCCCTTAGTACCTGAATACCGTGCTCTTTGGCATCTCGACCCTTTTGAACTGCACTGATGTAATCAATTCTTTCCACCACTTGGTGGGATTTCTCATATCATCTTTTTATGTCCTTGCACGTTGCCAGCACCATGAGGGTGTCTTCTTGGAAATCGGCTATCCCTGGAGTGAAAAGGTGCCTCTCATTCATGAATATACTATAGGCATCCTAGAATTCACTTCTCAAGAACACCGTGGCCTGCTTGGAGTCGTAATAATATTTTGCCAAATGGTGCAGATGCTCCAACTCCTTCAACGCAGTGGCCAACTCCTCTTCATATTTCCTCGCTCTATCTAGGGTGGCATCTGTGATTTCCATCCCTGCGCCGATAAGTTCAAACATCTTGGCATGCTCCATGCTAATCAATTTATCCTCTGTGGTGAAGAGGATGGAGCTGTCCAGAGTAAGCCTCCTCTTCTTGGTGGTTCTCTTCATGATATCTTTCCTGTTTCTGTCGTAGGAGATGACTTGTATATCGGCGACGTCATCCACGGGTTCGGGGATTTGTTTCTCTCCCCAAGTAAGAGTGTTTCCCAGGCTCCTGATGATGTATATCTGTCCAAGAATGGGTTCTTGAACTTCTTATGTATGTCCCGAAAGCTTGGCCTCTGGTTGTTGCTCATCGGGAGGTAAAGTATTGGCTAAAATTGATGAATCAAGTGTAGGCTCGGTACTTACTTGATAATTGGTTGTCGATATGCTTACTTCCGATTGTGCAATTTCTTCCGCTTGTTCACTTAATTCTAGCTCATCCCTCGAGTTGTCTATTGGGATCCCCGGTGTGTCGAGTGGCTCACCGTCCAAGGCACTTTCTACCTCGTGCTCGTTCTGCGGACTAGTTTGACTTGGAGAATCGAGACCCGGGGCAGATGCCTTCTCAAGTTCTGTTTCCTCTGTGATTTTCATCGAAGTAGCCAGGGACACCTATGAACTCTCCTCATCATCGTAGATGGTTATTAGATTGAACAATGGATTTGGTGTACTTTATATCCCTGATGTCCTCGCTATCTCGGGCTGAGCCGAAACATCCCCTGGTGATCCGACCTGTGGCGTTGAAACTTCAGGGTTATTTGATCTGGTGCTTTCTTGAATTTGTATCGGCTCTGGGTCACTTGGTCCTCCTCGGTCTTTGATTGGGTTGTCGACATGAACCCTTGTCATCTCTACGAGGCCTGATTCATTCTGTAGTTGATCAATTTCTCTCTGTGCCTTTGCCATTAAGCGCATACCCCTTGTCTGTGCCTCTGGTGTCAAGAACAATCCCCTTCCCTGCACCTCTGTTGCCTCTGCCGCTCTGATTTCTTCCATGGCTCTAAGGGCCTCTTGAGCCAACTATTCTATTTTTTCCACCTGTTCATCCACGCTCATGGCCTTGAGCCTGGTCATGTTTGGGTTGGCCATCCTTTGCACCACCTCATCCCAGTCCTGGGCATTCTCTGTGAATACTTCATCCTCAAACTTATCGTGAGTATATGGCCAACAGGATGACACTTGTGACACTTGTTGGAGGACCATGCCTTTAGGATCATGCTTGCAGAATCGGCCTGTAGGTAACCTAAATTAAAGTTGGCTCAACTCTTCTTGTTTGGCTTGAGCAGTATATTTTACCAGATAAAACCCCACATGGAAACCGTAGGGTATGAAGGCTCGTTTCTTGTCTTTGACTAATGTGGCGTTATAGCCCAGTAGGATGGTCTCATCACAAATTTCTCCCACGACGAGCCAGTCTGGGACATGATCTAGTAGGAGATGGGGTGCTTCAGTGGCCTCGAACACCCTGATGTAGCTTGCGTGCTCGTCCAAGTACCAATGGCCTAACTTGGCTATCATTTTCTTGGTTGTCGCTGATAGCCTTGGGCATTCCTTCTTAAAAAGAATAAAATAAATGCGGGTGATGAATTCATCACAGATGAGGGAGTAATATTTCTTGTACCTTTTTTCCCATAGCACACTGAAGTAGACATGGAACAAGAGCTCTCCAACATGCCAACTCAAATTCATTTTGACAAAGATGTTCCTAGCGCACATGACATCGAGCAGGTACGTGGCCATGTAGAAAGTTGTTGCCTCTCCTTCCTTCGACGTCTGAGCCTATTGCACATAGATGCTTAGTTGTTTGGAGATTATTTCTCCCCAGTTGAAACTGCTCCCGACGATTGCAATTGTGTATGTCAAAGGCATCCATTCTTCTGAAAACTTGGAGCAATCCTTTTCTCCGTATAGCCAGCAGATGAGATCCATCAAATAGATGTATGGCTCCCTCAGGTTGATTGTCACGTACCATCCATTGCTCCGATTGGTGAATTTCTTGTCTTCCCTCCACCATGAAGCCATCAACCGGCTGGTGTCATGGAATTCATAGAAATTCACCACGAAGTCCGTGTTGAGCCGCTCCTCTAGGTCCCTGAGCTTGTAGTATTTCTGGACCTCTGTCGATAGAAAAACTCCGATGCACCCGCCATTCTCGTCGTTGATCAAACATTTATGCCCGTTTGTGTGGTCGATGAGCCACTTCAGGACCTCTATGCAGGGGAAAACGGGGGTCCTGCTCACCACCATGTGTAAACACGACTATTAGATTTTGGGGAACACCTGGTCATCGAGCGCCCTTACGTATGGGTCGTTGTGCGGGATATACTTTGGATATTCTTCTCTGCTAATCTTGTTGAAGAGATCCCCCCACTGTGGGAGTGCTACCTTGGATTCGGTGCTTGCCTTTGTATCGCCAAAGGTTGTAGGCTGGATGAAAACTTTCTTTGTTGTTGTCTTGACGATAGGATTTGGCCTAGGGGTGTACTCCAATTGCCTCATTGTCCCTGGAGAAGAACCTTCACCTGTCTCTGGTTCTTTTAGCTTCGGTGCCCTCGACGAGCGTCTGGTGGTTGGATTTCTTGATGGCATTGTTCCTACAACTTGAGCAGAGTTTACAGATTGTGTAAAAACCCGGATGAACATGTATAAATTATAACCAACCAATTTACAGACTTGGATACATACCTTTGAAGCTTGTTAAACCTGTCTTTTTTTTAATAATCACGAGGGTTAGTACAGTCTTCAAGTTTCTTGTTTTTCTCCTTTGGACGCTCTGGAATTCTCTTACGTGCAGAATGAATTTGTTCACAACGGTTCACGAGATTTAAACAAGGAAAATCTTACAATGTCGCATCAACCATTCAATTTGAGTTATGAGTGGAATTTCAATAAATCTGCCGCTGAATCTTTAGAACTTAAATTCATCGTGGGTTGACGGTAGAGGCGCGGGTGGTGATGTGGTCTATCGGTGATTTCAAAAGTATCGTTTTAATTGGCGCATGAGGTAGCAACTAATGTGGGATCGAGTATTAATTAGCTCCTTAAATGTCCAAAATCTGATCATATCTAACGCTGAAAACATCCCGTCGTGTCGCCCTTTCAGTGGGTGGATCGAGGGTTGGGATTGTGCTATGAACATTTTCGTTGATATCTTCCTACAAAAACTCCGATGTCAATCAATCTCACTGTACAATGCTGACGTGGCAAAGTTGACTTAGAGGTATGACTAGGACCTAGGGAACCAAGAATGACTCGGGATAGAACTAGACCATACGACCCTCTTACTTGGTAAAGACACTTGGAATTCGAGACCAGTGACTTAATTCACTCGTATTAATCAGAGTCAGGACTTTCCTTAAGCTATCCGTTCTAAAACCAAATCCTATCTTGTCAATGCTGAAAAGTGTTAAGGATTAGCGATCGACGCTAAACCTACCCAAGTGCTCTCGGATCGACTCCCTCGAAAAAGTCCCGATGCCGAAAACGCATCAGGGATCGACGATCGGGGATAACTTTATCGTGGTCAAAATGTTTGTTGTGATTGTTCTGGATTTTCCCCGATCCTGATAAAGTGCGTCGGGCATCGACTATCGACGTTTTCTTTTCGTCCTTTATTAACATCTATCCCCCTTGTATTTTACTAATGTCGAAGGGGATCGACTATCTTTTGAGCCCTTATGTGAAAATATTACGAAAACCAAAACTGTCTTCTGCCGATGCTGATGAAGATCGATGCTCAACGATTGTTGTTGTCCGAGTGGTTCCTTTACTTGAATTCTTTCCGATGCCGAACCTGAGCGTGTTAGGTGCATTGTTTGGCTGTCGATTCTTAATTCAGGTGTTAAGGCCTTTTAGTCTTGGGGTTTCATAAGTTCAAACAAACTCGAATAGGTGATGAGAGTCATGATAATAAACAAAGACAAAACATTTCCCAAAATGAAATCGAGTCAGAAAGTGCAGAAAACAAGTGGTACCCAAAAAGTGACAAAATTTGTTAAAGTTTTTTTAGGGTGTGTTGATTTCTCAACACAAGTATCATTTTCTAAGGATAGATGATATTTTCGATCAACTGAAGGAGGCAAAGATATTCTCAAAGATTGATCTCAAATTAGGATATCATCAAGTGCGAATTAAAGAAGAAGACATTGACAAGACAACTTTTAGAACAATGTATGTCGATTATGAGTTTACAGTGGTGCCATTTGGGTTGTCAAATGCATCAACTGTCTTCATGTGTTTGATGAATGGTATTTTCATAAATTACTTAGATAATTTTGTCATTGTCTTTTTGGATGTCATACTTATTTACTCCAGGTCTGAAGAAGAGCATGAGAAACATTTGAGGATGGTGTTGCAAGTATTAAGGGAGCATCAATTGTATGCAAAGTTGAGCAAGTGCTCATTTTATCAGAGGCATATACATTATTTGGACCATATCATTTCAAAGAAAGGGACAACAATGGATCCAGAAAAGATAAAGGCCATTGAAGGATGGCTAATACCAAGGAATGTTTCAAAGGTGAGATCATCCATGGGGATTTCAGGTTACTATAGAAGATTTATTGAAGGTTTCTCAAAGATTGCACACCCGATCACTTCTTTGCAAAAGAAGGGTGTGAGATTTGAATGGACCTATGATCATGAAAGAAGTTTTCAACGCTTGAAGAGTTTATTGACAAGTGCACCAATATTGAGGATTGTTGATCCAAATGAAGACTTCATTGTGTGCACCGATGCTTGTGAGGAAGGGTTTGTTGACCACCATTTTGGTCAACAGTTCTTAGCCATCAAAGCATTTTCAGGCTCCCCTCTAAATTCACATTTCTTACACAAAGCGTTACGCAATCCCATTGAAATTTTGCTGCACATTTTAAAAGTTGTACTTGGCGAAATTGCCATCCCTCTAGACCTATCACTTAACATGACCCTTTTTCTCACTTCTCGCATTGTCATATTTTGCACCCACTATTCACCTTTCAAAATATTTCTCATACCACTCTTTTTCTAATTATGACATTATTTCCATACCCTTTTGGAGTTATGAGTTTGACATCATACCATGTCTACCATATTGGTTTTCACATGATTATCTAAAGTGTTTTAGAAATCTTGGGTTGTGTTCTCGAGGTTAAGTTCCAAGACCAAATATCATGGAAAATTTCATTCATGGCTTTCATTACTCTCTCTCTCTCAATACAAATAATGATGATGACGAGCCTTATAGTGTACATTATCGTACATTATCATCCCGGGTTAATATTAGTTGACATCACAAATGATAAATCTTATAATCCTTGGCACATTTTTCCTTCAAATATAAGGCGGAGAATGATATTGAGGAACATGATATATATGGTCATTTGTGTAAAAGATGGTTGCATTTTATAAAGAGTTCTTTGGATTTGACCACAAAACTCTACATTGAGTGTACAAAATCCAGAATTTAAGGTTTGAAGGCATGAAGACGATGGAGAATGTATAGTGCAAAAATTAATTTATAATCACAAAGGATAGAGTCCCAATTGACATACAATGAGTGCTATGTTCAAAGTAGATAAATGTAAATTTATGGACACGCAAGTTTAGATATGATCAAATGATGGATCATTGAGATATTTCTGAAGCCATAAACGCTATAGAGAATGATAATATCGGACTGTTAAAGAATTTCGTTGCTCAGGAAATTACAAAAAGTTTCAGTATTACCTGGTCATTCAATGATTTGACAAGTTTTTCAAAATGACTTCTTTCCTTGGGAGTTCGAAGTGGATGACAATTTCGCTATTTTGTTTGTTAACACTATATTGGTATTGTTAATATCAAAGATTATGACTAATGCATTTAATATGGTGTTTATGACCAGGTTGTTCCCCTAAAAGACCTGTCATTTCTTGAACCACATATAGAACCTTATATGTAGAATTTAGCTTCAATTGTTGTTGTTAGAGGCCATTGGTAACATTTTGCAGGACCTGAATCACTGTAAACAAAATGGTTTTCCTATGATAGATGAACCTCCTTTATATGGTCTTGAGTTGCAATCACATTTACTTGTTTTGTTGAAGAAGGAATTGAATCTGTTTTGTTGAAGAGGAATTGGACAGTGAATTCAGAAATCCACCCACTTTAATTCAAAGGAAATCCAACATCATAATCATTGGATAGCAGATAATGGTGTTTGATACATGCTCTGAGATTTGAAATGGCAAATGATCACTAAAACAACAACAATTCTTTTAAGGAAAAGTTTAGCACTGAACAAATATAAAAATATTATAGGGGAAATCAACACGTCAATAAGAATGATGAGATTTATTTTTAAATGAATATCCTTTTATTTTATCAAATAAAAAGGAGGCGGTTCTACCTGTAAAAGTTTTTGTTCCTTGAACTAAATAAACTCTAACCACTGGAACCATTCATTAAAAGATATCAAAGAAGCATCAAACAACAACCAAGAGAAGAAAAAATTTAGAGGAGGTATGTTGAGAGTTTAGTGAAGTTTTATCTTTTTTTAATTCTTCATGCTCTATACATTTCTGCATTTCTGCTTAAAGATTTGAGGAAGTTATTGGTAGTATGGACATCTTGCAAAGTAGTCGAAGGGACAAAGTGAGGATGAGTTTTGTTGGTGTCCATGAGGTGAATGGTTTACTTATTAAGTTTTATCCGTTTTAAGTCTAAGTTTTCTCAGTGCTAATCAATTTTCGATATGCAGACTTCTGCATTGTGCCTCACCACCATTGCTCTATTCCATGTCTGGTTCAGCTTTCTTCTTTTTTCTTTTCGTTCATAGTTACTTAATGTATGATGTAACATTCCATCTTAAGTAGTTAAAGATAATAACTTTGGTCCTAGTATTCATTAGCCCTTGAAAGCAATCAAAAAATCTAAAAAAATGTATAAAAATACAAACTTTAATAAAGATCAAACTCTTTTGAGTTCTGAAATTTATTTCTTGTTTATTTATTTTCTTCTCTTTTAATATTCAAACTAAAAAAGATACCAAAAAATTTTCAACATATTTCTTTTCTTTAAATAATTTTAATACATATAATTTGATTTAAATTTACTCATTATAATATTTCCAACAAAACACAAAGCACTTTAATTTATAATCCTTTTACTTCTTTGTTTGTTTTCTTAGTTTAATAATTGTTTTACTAATTATAATATAAACACAAAAATATAAAAACAACTAAATTCATGTATTATGTTAGTTTCAATTGTACATAATCTTTTCTTTTGTTTTGTTTTTAGTTTAGTTTTTAATTTCTTTAAATCAATTACTAACCACAACATTTAAAGAAAATAAAAAGAAATCAACTACATTACACACCATTCTTTTAACATGTAATTTGTTTTTAATCATTTTTTTTCATTAGTTTAAGTTTAATAATTGCAATATAAAATGAAAAAATATATAATTTATTTCATTTTACTTTTTAGGGTTTTTTTTTTAAATCATTAACTAATTAATTTTAGTTGTTTAAGTTTTTTTTTAATATTTTTGCACTTCTAATACTCATGTTAATTTTGTTTAATTTCATATTTCACTTATAAAAACAAATACACAATAATATAAGTTGCAAAATATAATAAAAATCAAATATTGCAAAATCATAAATAAAGATTTATGCTTAGATTCTAAGCCATATAGTCTAATGTGTTTTCTTTATGGGGCTTAAAATTTAAGGTAATATTCCCCCCTAGCCTCACCGAAGGTTGAGACGTTGGTTTCGAAACACTCTTGTTTCGACATCAACATGGCTCAGAGAGGTCCTTAGCCAAAATGGGCATGTGGTATGCTACGAGTCAAGGAAATTAAAAGAGCATGATAGACACTATACCACTCATGATTTGGAATTAACAGTCATAGTTCATGCCTTGAAGATGTGGAGGCATTATCTCATGGGAAAAAAAAATGAGTTGAGGACAAACCATAGTGGTCTAAAATATTTGTTTGGACAACCAATTTTGAATGTCAGACAAACTAGATGGTTGGAATTCTTCAGTGAGTATGATTTTGATATAAAACATATCAAAGKCAAGGAGAACAAGGTGGTTGTTGCACTCAACAAGAGGATGCATGAGATGCATGCTACAACCATTAGCATGTACAAATCTGACTTGAAAGACAGAATTTTGGAAGCTGCAAAATCATATCATTATTATATGGAGACAAAGGAAAAATTACAACAAGGTAATTTGTAGCAGAAAATTGAAGATTATGAGTTGAGAGAGGATGGAATCCTCATGTACAAGGGCAAAGTATATGTGCCTAAATCTCATGAGCTGAAAATATGGTGCCGAGGGAGATGCATAATGTGCCTTATGCTGGGCACCCGAGGTATCATAAAACAATTGCAGCTGTTAAGAGCCAATATTTTTTTGTCAGTTATGAAGAAAAAGGTGGTTGATTATATAGTCAGATGTTTGGAATGTCAAAAGGTAAGGGTTGAGCACAGACATCCAACTGGTTTTCTACAGCCATTTCCCATTTTGAAATGGAAATGGGAAGTGTTGACAATTGATTTTATCACCAAGCTACCTAGAACAACGAAGCAACATGATTCCATCATGGTTCTGGTGGATAAGCTAACTAAACTTGCTCATTGTATTCTGGTGAAGCTAACTCACAAGGCAACTAACATTGTAGATATCTATATAAGGGAAATTGCAAGGCTTCATGGTGTGCCTAAGGCCATTGTTTTTTATGGAGATCCTAAATTTACATCAAATTTATAGAAATGACTATTTAAAGGATTTGGGACAAATCTAAATATTTGCACAACATATCATCCAGAGTCATATGAGCAAACAAAGAGGGTCAATCAGGTGATTGAGGATATGATGAGGATGTATATGATGGATAAACCATCGAAATGGGAAGATTATCTACACTTAGATGAGTTTTCTCATAATAATGGTATCTGACATATTTAAAGATGAACGCATTTGAGCATTATATGGTAGAATGTGCAACACGACAGTGAGTTGGGACAACCCAATAGACAGAGCAGTGGTTGGGCTAGAATTGCTCAGGGAAATGGAAGAACATATGGTGAAAATAAAACATAATTTAAAGGTTGCTCAAGATAGACAAAAATTTATGTCGATAAGGGCAGAACTCACAGCGAGTTTAAAGTGGGTGACCATGTTTTCTTAAAAGTGAAGGCCAAGAGAAGTTCCCTGAAGTTGGAGAACTATTCAAAGATGGTAGCACGTTATTGTGGACCATTTGAAATCCTAGATAGAATTGGTCATGTTGCATACATGCTTGCACTACCTGCATCTATGTGCATTCATAATGTATTCCATGTATATTTGCTCAAAAAGTATGTGTCTGATGCTAATCATGTAATGGATTGGAATGTGATCCAAGTGGAGCAAGACAGATACTTCTAAGTTTGACCAATGTGCATATTGGATCGAAAAGTTAAGTTGCTTCAGAATTGAACAATCAGGCTAGTAAAGCTCTTGTGGACCTATTACAATCTTGAAGATGCAACCTGGGAGCATGAAGATGCCATGTGGGAGGAGTACCCGTATTTTTTTGAATATTTTGAGGATTTTTTCTTGTACATGTGTATATAATGCACTAAGGACAATGCATAAATAAGGTGGGGGGCGAGAATGTAATACCCCTAGGCCAAACCCCAATTATAAATGTACATATACTTTATAGGTTGGTGAGCCAGGATGTTTTGGGCCAAGAGTGCCTTTGAATATATGTTTTGATGCCAGAGTGCATGTGTCATTTAGGCTAAGGGGCCTATGTGCTAAAAATGTTAGCGAGCCTATCATTGTAATATGTAATCACATTCATATTTATTAATAAAATGCACCACTGATGCAAACCAATCAAACAAAAGAGTATGGGGGGATATAACTCCACTAGAGGGAAAGGGGGCTAAGAGTCTAGGAAGAAAATCTAAGCCAAGGGAATATTATTATAATATTTCCTAAAGTCTAAATTATGTGATATTTTATCCTAAGTTCCAAA
>JASDQU010735527.1:77892-91113 GCA_032191745.1 Picea mariana | reverse complement strand
TAAACATAATGCAACCTAGAGAGAATGAGTCTGCCCTAGGGAATGCTTGTCCCTGATTTTTGAACCTGGAACATTCACCTAACTGGGCCATTCCTCTGACACTAAACATAGTGCAACCTGGAGAGAACAATTCTACCCTAGGGAATGACTATCCAGACCATTTCCTAATGGAAATGACTATCCTGCACCAACCTCCAAAATAGACCATTCTTCGAAGATTCTCACAACTGTGAACTTTGAAAGAATGACTGCCCAGCGAGGTGGACCATTCTACTTGACCACTGCTCAGAGTGACTGGAAAGAAGAATGATTTTCCTAGACCATTCCCCCACACTGGCCACAAGGGGAATCACTGTCTATTGTACATCAACAATCTATCGAACCATTTTCATTATGAAAATGATTGTCCAATCTGGACCATTTTTCGAACTGGAAAATGGATGTCCGTCATAAATCTCAAACCACTTTCCAAATTCGAAAGGAACTGCTCATCCTAGACCATTTTTCGAACTGAAAAATGACTATCCATACATCGGTGCTCCCTCCCAACCTAGGAGTAATCTTTTCCTTTTTCAATAAGGAAGTTGTCTCCATGAGTTCCAACTTGTTTCTTAAGTACGCAAACTTTTTCATCTTGGACAAAGGCTTCACCAAAATATCTGATATCTTCTTATCTATGGAGGTATATTAGAGAACCACTTCTCCTTTCTGGACTTCATCACGAAGAGTGTAGTGCTTGATCTCAATGTACTTTGGTCTGTTATGGAACACTGGTTTTCTCTGAAGGCTTCATGCAGCTCTGATCATTACCATATATATCATGGTCGAATTCAACACTTTTGTTTCCTGCTAGCTCATGACATTATGGCAAGGCTCAAACTGAAACATATCCAAGTAGCACTTCTTCTGTCATGATGAGAGTTTTCCATGGATTAGCAATCCATCATCCCAGACTTATGAGAAACTATTCTGATACACTATCTTTGTCATAGAAATTTTTTACCACACTTATGTTGTATATGAGATACTATGCATCAAGTTGTTTGAATCCATACAAGGTCTTCTTATATATGCATACATGGGTCTCTTTTTGGTATACCTCAAGACCTCGAGATTGCATTACATAAGCTTTTTCCTCAGATGCTTTATTGGGAGAACAATCTTTTACAACCAACTGATGTAAACTTTAATCCATGGATACTGCAAGAGATATAATAACTCAGATAGAGGTATATTTGGTTTACGGGAACAAGTTGTTATCATAGTCTTCTCCTCCTTCTGGAAGAACCTCTAGTTCTTAATCTCGCAATGCTTCCATTCATAACCCTTTTTTTTCATAATTTCTTACGTATACTTCTCTTCATCATGACTTCCATTTCTTTTTCTTAATTGCTTCTAGTGGGTTCAAACCAAGCTGGTAGTCTTGTGATTCTCGGTATAATGACTGGTTGTTCTGGATTTTCTTTATTTCTTGGAGTCTTCATGTTCTTCCTTATGTTTCTCTTTAGCTCTTGGGTGCATGCAGTTTTTTATAGATTCAATGCCCTGAAGATTCCAACTTCTTCCTTTCATCATAGGATCATGGATGTAGATGGACAACCAAGGATACTTTAAGGCTTCTTTTTGAAGAAGACTTCTTCTAAATTCAAACTGAACACATGTTGCTTTTCATGGATGCTACTTTCAATGGGAACATGGATAGATACTTCATAATCCTCAATGGATCATATTATTTAGGATTAACACCCTCCTAATCCTTGCTTCATGCATGAATGCATGCTCTTCTTTTGGAATTATGTAATTATCTCTCTCCATATAAGATACTCCACTCTTCCGTCTGCATTCTTATTTCCTTCTGCAAGGTGTCACAAGTCTTTTTCTAATTTCCTCGTTTTGACTTTCAGGTTTGATTCTAATTTTGGCTTATCTGGAAGTTGTTACTTATATAATATCTTCCATGGGAATTGTTACCAAAGATTTGTCAAAGTACTTCATCTTTTCATGTGTATTTCTTTGACTTGTAGTCATTGTGATAGAAATCCTTATCTTATTATTCTTCCATAGGTATTGTTTCACTTGAACATCTTATCTTCTAAGAAACAAATATGCAAGATGTGTACAAAAACTATGTAACATGGTATGTACAAGAACTATACCTTGTCTTAGAAGAAGAAGCATGTTTTATCTTGCTTGGCCTTCTTTGAGAGTTCCCTTTCTTCAGAAACTGATGCTTCGTTTGTTTCCTTCCTTTTCTTTAACTCAAGACAATGGTTCCTGTAGTGACTATATTTTCGACAGTTAAAGCATTGTATTTTTGACATATCCTTTTCTTGATTTGGTTTCTTCCTTGAGCCAAACTTCTTCTTATTCCTGAAATTCTTGAAATTTGTTGTGAAAGCCTGATCATCGTATTTATTTTGGGATTTCTCTTTTGCATTAATCCTTGATTCTTCTTGTGCACAACAAGTCCAAAGTTCTTCAAATGTGGCATACTCCTTCCTTGTGTTCATGCTTGCAACAAATACATCCCATGTCTTGGGAAGACCATTGAGTACTATATTTACCAGTTCCTTCTTTGAAATGATTTCTTCAATAGCTTGCAGTTGATCTCTTAACTGAGAGATTCTCACAAAGTATGATGTTATGCTTTCATCATCATTCTTTTTCATGTCACGAAGCTCATTCTTTAGACTCATTACTTGTCCAATGTTTCTGACTGAGAAGATATTAGTTAGGGCATCGTACATCTTCTTAGATTAATCAAGATGAAATATGTAGTGTATTAAGTGGTCTTTTATAGAGTCCACTATGATACTCATGGAATTGATGTCATTGTCTTTGAACTTCTCCATAACTCCAACATTCCGAGGTTCCTTCTCTTTTCCTTCTTCAAATTGTGGTTCCACGATATTTCCTTTCATGATATCCAACACTTTATTCTTGGCAAGGATGAGGTCAATCCTTGTCTTTCATGTTATGAAGTTAGAAGCCCCTTATAACTTATTTTTTGACTTCATAGAGTAAGTCATGACTGCTTTGACTTGGTCAACCTTTGACTTTGACCAAAAATTCAAACTTGGTGTCTTAGCTTGCTGAGAGTACCAGGAGGTGCGCTGGGTTAGGGAACACTAGGATATCTATAAATTAGGTCAATATCTTCACTTAAGGTGGCTCAACAAGAGGGTTAGGGTTTTTTTGCTGCAACAAAAACTGACTGCAACTGCAACTCTAGCTGAGCAAATCCTCCCAATCTATCTTCCAGTGGTTAGACTGTCCAAAGATAGTGTGGGCCCATAACCTGTTAGAAAATAATATGTGTGATCATTTAACCATAGACAATATAGCAATATTGTCACCCAACCATAGGTCGAAGCCACCCCCGAGCACCTTAACCTTGACAAAGAATAATTCTGGAAGCAAACCCTAGGCCTAATAGCCAATCAATGTAGCATACCTCTCTCTAGAGCTAACACACAAGGCAGAAAGTCCAAACCATAACCAATAGAAAGTCTAAGCCTAAACCGAGAATACAAGTTGCAGTAGTTGTCGCTGTAACTACTCTCCCGACTTGCACACTTACTCAATTTTTGTAGTGCACACTCTTACATTTCTGCAGTTGCGAGCTGTGTGTGTCAAATGAGCTTTGGCGTCCTGTATTTATACTGCTCCTCCTTAGCATTCTGGGCCGACTTCTCATTCTGGAGGCTAAAAACTCAATATTAAGTATTTCCTTTAGCCGACTTGTCTTCTAGGGTTATGTCCAATGCTTTAGGGTTTCTTCTTACTTCCCAGAATATTTTATTCTTATCAAGGTTACACGTGGAAGTTAATACCTCCGGCAACTACCATAATATCAACAATATGAAGGTAAAAATTGGACATAGTGTTCAAAATGTGATTATGGAGAGACCCAAATAAGATTTTGTCAAACTCCCAAAGGAGAAGGTGTAGGGATGCATGGGCATAGCGAAAATTACACTTTGTTGAAATGTGTGCAAAACGAGGAAATGGGTAATGAGAAAATGACTGTAACTTTCTGGTCAAGACTCAGAATTGAGCAAGAAAATAGTCATTAGAAAGGTCTTAGATAAAGGAATCCATACGATCAACCAAAAATGTGAATTGAGATGTAGAATTCACAAGGAAACATAAAGAGTAATTCTGGTGCACTTAAAGGGGAATAATGGTTCATAATTTTATAGATTTATTAAATTATTATGGTCTAACAAATCCTATTGCATGCACATTTTTCAAAGTTAAGGAAACAAACAAAACATAGCAAGAAATTCAGCAGCGAGGTTAGAGACATGGAATATGCACAAAGAACCTATAGTCATGAAGACAAAGTCAGGGGGTTGTGTGTCAGCGTGGGTAATGCAGGGACAAAATCAAATGGGCATGGAGAAGTCAAAGAAAAAATCATGAATTTGGTGGAAACTATAAAAATTATGCAAACAACTGTGCTTAGTTATAAATCACATAATGAGAGGCTCATGAAAGATAAATAGAAACAAGATGGCATCAAAATCAGGTTGTTGTAGATATTGGACAAAATAAAGAAGAAAATGGATAAGGGGACATAATCAAGTAAGTCAAAAGGTCATGGATCTTATGCTAAAAGGCGAGAATCTAGAAGTGTTGAGAGACATCATCATCACTTATCAAGGCATTCAGTTAAGAGAGCAGAGAGTAGTCCAAGATTATCTCCTTTCAGAAATCATAGTAGAAGATTTGGAGTGGATGAATTGCAAGGGGAATTCAAGAAGATAAAACCTGCTACCTTTGATGGTGAGCACAAGAAAGATGAGGATGCAGAGACTTGGATATTAGGGATGAGGAAGTATATTCAGTTGCACAATTATTCCTCATAGGTAGAAGGAACAATTGAAATTTACCAATTGAAGGGAAAAGCATCAATGTGGTGCGACCAACTCGTGCAAGTACAACACATTGATGAGAAGAAACTCACTTGGAGGTAGTTCAAAAAGTATTTTAAGAAGAAATATTTGACCAAGCATTATTATGATAGGAAGATGGAGGAGTTCTTTGAACTCAAGCTTGGGAGTATGACAATGGATGAGTATGAAAGGGGATTCTTGGAGCTGCTAAGATATGTTGACTTCAATAAGGATGAGTAGTTCAAGATTCAAATATTCTTGAGTGGGATACCTTCATTTTCCAGTGATAAGATACAATATGACGATCCCAAGACATTGGATGAAGAAATAAGGAGAGCCAAGTGCCTCTATGATTAGCATAGAGGAAGACCAAATTTCTAAATGGCTTGCGAAGACAAGAAGAAAGGTAAGATGGAGCAGAGGAAGAAAGGGTATAAACCACCATTTTTCAAGAATAATTCTCAAGGGAAGCCAACTCAAAATGAACCTAGAATGTCAAAAACATTGGGAAAAAGGCCAAGGCAACAACCTATTAAATGTTGGGCTTGTGAGGGAGATGGCATGTATAGAGATTTCCCTCAAAGAGGTGAAAGAGTGAAGACTGTTCACAATGTACAACATGTTGATACAATGGAGGACATGGGCAGAAGCATGCCAAGGATCTATGCAGCTCTAGACAACAAGCAAGTTGAATTTCAGTCTCACATGATTGAAATGGAAGGTAAGATCAATGATCAACCTATTGTTATTTTAATTGATTCATAAGGTAGTCATAGTTATATAGATCCTAAGTTGGTGGAAAGATTTCATTTGCAAAGAAACAAGCTTGGGAAATCTTGGCTAGTTCAGTTAGCCATAGGAGCTAAGAGAAGAATCAATGAGTTGGTTAAGGAATGTTCAATGGACATGAATGGATTGAGAAAAAAAATAGATTTGAATATTATAACTTTGGGCTCATATGATTGCATAATTGGTATGAATTGGTTGGAAAAGCATTGTGTTGTTCTAGACTGTTATAACAAGGCATTTAATTGCTTGGATGAGGAAGGGAACTTGAGAACATTTCAAGGTATTCCAAGGGTAGTATCCATTAGAGAAATTTCATCCTTGTAGTTGAAGAGAAGCTTCAGGAAATGATGCCAAAATTTTGCAGTGCATATGGAAGATACACTTAAGGATAAAGTGCCAAACATTGAAGACTGTGTAATCATAGAAGAATTTTATGATGTATTTAGAGAGATACCGGGGTTTCCACTGAAAATAGATATTGATTTCTCTATTAATTTGATGCCTGGAGTAGCCCCAATGTCCAAGAATTATTATAGGATAAGTACACCATAGTTGAAGGAATTGAAAATGCAACTTGAAGATATTTTGAAGAAGGGGTATATATGCCCAAGTGTGTCACCTTGGGGTGCCCCAATAATATTTGTGAAAAAGAAGGATGGAACCTTGAGGCTATGCATTGAATTCAGGCAGTTGAATAAGGTGATTGTGAAGAACAAGTTGTTGAGGGGTCCTAAATCCATTTAACTCAACAACGAGAACCAAACCCACCACCGAGGCCCAATTAGACTCTGCAGTGTTTGATAGTGGAATGGTTCTCCAAATCTTGTGATCCGACCAATTAATCGATGGGCTTTACGTAGTGATTGACAGGATGTATTCTCGCGAAAATTCCTCCTTCAGTTTGAACGTTCTCTTTTTTGTATTTTGTCTTATAGGTGGGTCTGATACAAGAAATGTACTGGTATAAACCAACTGAGTAACAAAGGGGAAAAGATTAACTACTGAAGAAGGATGAGTTCAAGATAAACCTAATGCTCAAGCATGCAGACAATGATTCTTACACCTACGACAAGCCTAGTACTAATACATCAACTTGCTGGTGTTTCAATTATTAACTGAGATACAATTATCGGAAGACAACATACATGCAATAAAATGATGGCAAAAAAAATAGTTTCCTTAGCTCTAATCATTAATCACACATTAAAACAACAATTTTCTTTCCATCATTAGAGACAAGAATTATAAAAATATTGAATTAGGACCTAGGGAACCAAGAATGACTCGAAGGTGTGACTAGGACCTAGAGAACCAAGAATGACTCGGGATAGAACTAGACCATACGACCTTCTTACCTGGTAAAGACATGTGGAATTCGATATCAATGACTTAATTCGCTCATATTAACTGGAGTTGAGACTTTCCTTAAGCTATTCATTTTAAAACCAAAACCTAGATTTTCGATGCCAAAAAGTGTCAAGGATCGACGATAAACCTACCCAAGTGCTCTCGGATCTACTCCCTCAAAAAAGTCTCGATGCCGAAAACGCATCAGGGATCGACGATCGGGGATAACTTTATCGTGGTCAAAATGTTTCTTGTGATAGTTCTAGATTTTCCCCGATCTCAATAAAGTGCGTCAGGCATTGGCTATGGGCGATTTATTTTTGTTCTTTGTTAACGTCTATCCCCCTTGTATTTTATCGATGTCGAAGGGGATCGACAATCTCTCGAGCCCTTATGCGAAAAAATTATGAAAACCAAAACTGCTTTCTGTCGATGTTGATGAAGATCATCGCTCAACGATTGTTGTTTTCCGAGTGATTCCTTTACTTACTTGAATTCTTTCCGACGTCGAACCTGAGCGTGTTAGGTGCAGTGTTTGGCTATCGGTTCTTAATTCAGCTGTTAAGGCCATTTAGTCTTGGGGTTTCATAAGTACAAACAAACCTGAATAGGTGATGAGAGTCATTATAATAAACAAAGACAAAAAATTTCCCAAAATGAAATCGAGTCAGACATTGCAGAAAACAAGCGGTACCCAAAAAGTGACAAAATTTGATAAGGCTTTTTTAGGGTGTGTTGAGTGCTCAACAAATGGCCACTTACTGGGCGAAATCAAAATCTTTGTTCTTACCTCAGGCTCAGCTGATGCAAAAGTTGGTTAAGAGCTTAACTGTTTTTTTACCAGAGCCTCTTCTATCCTTGCGTTTGAAATTCCTTGGTTGGTGAAATATGGGCCTGCCTGTGGGGTTTAAACCTTTATTCCACCTTCGTTGCATGTAACCATTACCCACACCCTCTTTTGACAAGAGTAGAGTAAATCATTCACTGGCACCATGCCTTTTAGTTATCGTCATTCACTTGCTACGGTGTTGCTCCACTGCCAGCAAGCGTCCATAGCCCCGACGAAGTCACCCCGACGTCACAGACCTTGCTTTGCTGCCAGGAAGCGTCCACATCCCCAGAGGATTTATCTTCATACCCTCTCCTACTTTGCACTCATTTGATACAATTGATTTTATTTCGATAGAATGCCCTGAGCGAGTGGGAGAGGAGGATGTTTGTTATTTGCAAAAAATGAGATGGTTAAGGTGAATTTTTGCTAGCTCTGTCTTGAGGTGCATGTAGTCCTTTCTAGCTTACTATCTCTCCCTTCAGGTTTTACCAGGCCACAAGGCAAACACTTCATCACTTTGCCAAGGTTGTTTATTTGCACAGGTTAGATACAAAACTCCTTCAAAACAACCGCAAGTCTCCCAACTCTTCTTGTGTTGTATGTAAGCATGAGTCAGGAACATAGTCTGTCATATCACATGAACTAAGGTCAACCAATGCCTTGCTAAACAAAAACATCAAAAGCACAGAAAGTACTATAACAAGAAAAGAAAAAAAAAGATAAACTCCGCAATCAGCCTACCTAAAAACAAAATATCAAGAAAACAAACACACTTTTTTTAATATATATATATATATATATATATATATATATATATATATATATATATATATATTAACATAAATATTATTTTAGGGCTTGTCCATTCACCAGGAGGGCGTCAGGTTCCCCCCTCAGATTTTGCAACCGATATGTGCCTACACTAATTTTCTCGGCCACCTGAAAAGGTCTAAGCCATAGATTCTGAAACTTTGAATGTTCCCCTTCGACTCATTTGTTTTGTCCCATTTCAGGTCTAAGTCTCCTACTTCAAAATTCTTCTCTTTGGCCTTATGCTTATCAAACCACCTTTTAACTATCTATTGATGAGCTATGAACTTTGCTTTTTCTTTCTCCCTTTCTTCTTCCAGCATGAGGAGGGTATCAATTCTTTGTTGTATAACTGATGAGGGTTGTCCTCTAGAATCCTAAGTGAGCTGAAGAGATGGAAGATACAGCTCATTCGGGAGAATGGCTTCCTGTCCGTATACCAGAAAGTATGGAGAATTCCCTATAGATTCCTTAGGCATTACTCTATCATCCCATAAGGCATTATAAAGTGAACTGTGCCAATTCCTCTGGTTGTCTGCAATTTTTTTATTTAATATCCTCACTAGGTCCTTATTGGTTGATTCTGCCACTCTGTTCCCTGTGGATAGTAATTTGCACAGTATCTGATTATAATTCCTTTCTCTAAAGAAAACTCTATTAATAGGGTGGAAGAAAAGTAAGCGACATTATTGAAAACAAGGATGGAAGGCATACCAAACCTTGTGATCAGTTGTTGTTCTATGAATTGGATCACCACCTTTTCGTTTACATGAGTTAGAGGGACGACCTCTACCCATTTCATGAAATAGTCTGTGCCAGTCAATATGTATCTATGTTGTTTTGAAGAAGTCGGTGTAATTTATCCTATGATATCTAACCACCATTTCTCAAATGGCCTGGAGATAGCCATAGGTTGGAGTGGGACAACTGCTCTCTTTTCCCTCCACACGCTTATTTGACAAGTTTTATAGTTTCTAGCGTATGTGTGAGCATCCCTGAACAAAGTAGGCCAATAATAGTCGGCTCTGAGTATTTTGTGGGCGGTTTTATTCCCTGCAAAGTGTCCACCTGTAGGACCATCATGGAGCTCCTTCAAAACCTTGTCTGCATCTTCATGTTCGAGACATCTTAAAAGTAACCCATCATAATTAACATGAAAGAGCACTGAATTTGTGAGGCGATATTGTGCCAATTTTAGTCTGAGAGCTCTCCTTTCCTTAGGGTTTAGGTTTTCCAGGCAAGTCCCATGGTGAAGGAGATAAGATAATTTCCCATACCAAGACGCCTGCCCTGGGGAGACATATGAAGCTTCACCACACCATAATGCCAATTCATTCTCCCATCCAGGATCTTCATTTACTTATTCCCGAGCTTCAACTACCAATTTACATAATCCTTGTCCATTAACCAATTTAACAGGTTTTATATCGAGACCAAATTCTTGGACCAATGCCATCCAGTTCCCTCTTCTTTCCCCCATCTCCTGCTAAGTGAAAAGGGATCGGACGATGGGATGAGGCACAATGACTTTGGTATGGTTCTTTAGGATGTAATATCTGAAGTGTTTCACTGCCTTGTAAACTGCATAAGCCTGCTTGTCTATAGCAGGGTAATTTAGTTCGGCCCCTTAGAGATTAGTGCTCATAAATGAGATCGGGGCCTCATTGTTGTCATCATCCTTCTGAGTCAATACTGCAGCTAATGATTGGTCGGAGGAAAAAGTGTAGAGGAAGAAATATTTGCTAAAGTCGGGACTTCGCAACACTGGAGCTTGAGATATTGCAGTCTTAATATTGCTAAAAACACTTTTTCGTTCATCATCCCACTTAAAATCAACATCTTTGCAGATCATTTTTTGTAGGGGTTTGATAGTTTCAGCGAAATCGGGGGTGAACTTTCTCACAAAATTGATTTTCCCAAATAAGGATTCCATAGCCTTTTTGTTGTGGGGTAATGGAAGCTGAGGTATAGCCCTAATTCGTTCTGGGTCTATGTGAATTCCTTCTTGAGATATAATATGACCTAGTAGTTTACCTTCCTCAACACCAAAGATAGTTTTCTTAGGGTTTAAGGATATACCGCATTTCCTACACCTTTCAAAAATCTGGGTTAAGTGTTGGATGTGATCTTCTCTGTTCTTTGAATACATAGTCACGCCATCCAAATAAACTACTACACACTTGTTGATTAGTCCCCGAAACGCTACGTCCATGGCCCTTTGGAAGGTTTCCCCTGCATTGATTAACCCAAAGGGCATGCATTTATAAGCAAAGTTTCCCCAATTGGTTCAAAAGGTGGTTTTCAAACAGTCTTCCTCTGAAACTAGAACTTGGTTATAACCTGAAAAACCATCCAGCAGGGAGAAAATATCAGAACCAGAGACGACCTGCAAGAGTTGCTCCATCAGTGGGACTGGTTATTTGTCCTTTTCTGATGCTCTGTTGAGGTTTCTCAAATCTACACACAAACGAATCTCCCCAGATTTTTTCCTGACAACAACCAAATTTGCTACCCATGCAGAGTGTCTAACCTGGAAGATAATTTTAGCATCTATTAATTTCTTCAAATCCTGACACATGAGAGGCTCCATGGATGGGTGGTACTTAGAGAGCTTCTGTTGGAAGGGTTTCACTCCGGAATTTAACAGGATTGTGTGTTGAATGATACAAGTATCATAAGTTTTCAGATCTTGGTAGAACCATGCAAAAACATCTTGATATTCTTTGAAAAGTTTGACATAGGCCTTCCTTTCTTCTTTAGATACTGTCTTGCCGAGATTTATATTCTTGGAGTTTTCCAGGGTTCCTAAATTTATAGTCTTGTACATGGGACATGAACTCCCCTTCTTTGTGTTCATTGACCCTTTGAATCTTTTCATTATGTCAAAAAGGTTTTCTAAATTAGATACCCCTTTAGGTATCGTGTGAGACCTCGGTTTATCAGTTGATTGATTTGTTTCAGGGTTTTGCACATGGGGGTCAGTTTCTACTAATTGTGCCTGAAATATTTCATCATCAATAGCCAGATCTCCAAAATTATCCTGATTGGTTAAAAAGTTTATGATATGTTCATCTCCTTCAAAGACCTTCCAATTGGAATTATTGTTGGGCACCGACGGTTTGTAGAGTAGCTCCATAGTGAATCACGAGGCTTCATAGTCTTCTAGAGGGGATAACCTTGAGGCAGCAGTGGCCATAGAATCAAAAAGAGTGTTCTTTTTTCTAGGGATCGGTGTAATGTTGAAGGTTCAAAATGTTCTATTAGTCCGTGCACTTTCTGTTGATAATTTCTGAGGTGGGGAGAGTTGCAGTGTATAGTGTTCCTTACTTGTCTAATGATGATTTCAGAATCTATGAAAACCTTTAGTTCTTTAACATTTAAGTCTATGGATTTCTTTAGCCCTTGCACTAGAGCTTCATACTCGACGATGTTGTTTGTGCATTCAAATTCTAGTCTACAGGACATGAAATTTTGTTTACCTTTCGGATCAAAGAGGATACACCCTGCCCCTGACCCTTCTTGCGATTTAGATCCATCAAAGTATAAGGTCCAAATTTGTGAGCGAAAACCATCAGTTTCTCTTTTCCTACCACTTTCCTCCTTTCCTCCTATCTGTTCTGTGGTTTTTAACACTGGTTCCTGACAGAAGAGGGTTTCCTCCGCCGTCGTCGACAAATTTTATTGAAAAATCATTTCAGAGTTTTGAGTAAGAGGAACATCAGATGAGAGGGGGGAGAAATTCCCGAAATCGGATTCACAGGAATAATTCCCTAGCATGGGGAAATCTGTCGAAGAAGATTCGTTGAGGGTTTCTAGGTCGGTGATAATATTTTTTATATATCTTTCCCTATCGATCATGATCATATTCATGTGTCCCTTTAATGGAAACCAAAGGTGAGCCCAGTCTGTACTAAAGTATCCGTTTAACTTCTCGGACCAATCTCGACTAAGTAGCAATCCATAAGCTTCTAGGATATCTACTACAATGAGGTTAATCACTTAAACAAATTTCATGTGTGTCGCCATCCTGATCATGACATCCTTGAGTTCTCCCATAACTTTCACCTGAGTTCTATCTAGTTCTGTCAAATGTTTATCACTTTTGAGAGGGATTGCGTTTAGTTTCTTGCATATAGACAATGGCATAACATTAGAGGATTCCCCTGAGTAAACCAAACAATTGTGGAGGTTTCTGTTGAAGACTTCAAATGTCAAGAGGAACGATAGGTACAAAAGGCTTTCCCTTCTTATCTTCAGAGCAAGCGCTCACAGTTGGTTTATTTCTTAGATCTGAGAGGGATGGATTTTCTCCTTGGTCAGTGCTTGTTGTAGGATTTTCTACTGACTTCAATGCTTGTAATAGAAAGTCCATTTGCTGGGGGATTCTACACATGTCCATGACCGATATATTTGCCTTCAATTTTTTCAAATCTTCTACTATGTTGTAGTCTATCTTGGGCGATTCTCGGGTATGGATGTTTATAGGATTTCTTTGGGAGACACAAGATTCTTTCGGGTGATCGGTTGTTTGTTTTCCTCTCGAAG
>JASDQU010735527.1:56515-77842 GCA_032191745.1 Picea mariana | reverse complement strand
GAATTTTAGTCTCACGTGATTGAAGTGGAAGGTAAGATCAATGATCAACCTATTGTTATTTTAATTGATTCATAAGGTAGTCATAGTTATATAGATCATAAGTTGGTGGAAAGATTTCATTTGCAAAGAAACAAGCTTGGGAAATCTTGGCTAGTTCAGTTAGCCATAGGAGCTAAGAGAAGAATCAATGAGTTCGTTAAGGAATGTTCAATGGACATGAATGGATTGAGAAAAAACATAGATTTGAATATTATAACTTTGGGCTCATATGATTGCCTAATTGGTATGCATTGGTTGGAAAAGAATCATGTTGTTCTAGACTGTTATAACAAGGCATTTAATTGTTTGGATGAGGAAGGGAACTTGAGAACATTTCAAGGTATTCCAAGGGTAGTATCCATCAGAGAAATTTCATCCTTGTAGTTGAAGAGAAGCTTCAGGAAAGGAAGCCAAATTTTTGCGGTGCATATGGAAGATACACTTAAGGATAAAGTGCCAAACATTGAAGACTGTGTAGTCATAGAAGAATTTTATGATGTATTTAGAGAGATACCGAGGTTTCCACCGAAAATAGATATTGATTTCTCTATTAATTTGATGCCTGGAGTAGCCCCAATGTCCAAGAATTATTATAGGATAATTACACCATAGTTGAAGGAATTGAAAATGCAACTTGAAGATATTTTGAAGAAGGGGTATATATGCCCAAGTGTGTCACCTTGGGGTGACCCAATAATATTTGTGAAAAAGAAGGATGGAACCTTGAGGCTATGCATTGACTTCAGGCAGTTGAATAAGGTGATTGTGAAGAACAAGTTGTTGAGGGGTCCTAAATCCATTTAACTCAACAACATGAACCAAACCCACCACCGAGGCCCAATTAGACTCTGCAATGTTTGATAGTGGAATGATTCTCAAGATCTTGTGATCCGGCCAATTAATCGATGGGCTTTACGTAGTGATTGACAGGATGTCTTCTCGTGAAAGTTCCTCCTTCAGTTTGAACGTTCTCTTTTTTGTATTTTGTCTTATAGGTGGGTCTGATACAAGAAATGTACTGGTATAAACCAACTGAGTAACAAAGGGAAAAATCTTAACTACTGAAGAAGGTTGAGTTCGGGATAAACCTCATGCTCAAGCATGCAGACAATGATTCTTACACCTATGACAAGCGTAGTACTAATACATCAACTTGCTGGTGTTTCAATTATTAACTGAGATACAATTATCGGAAGACAACATAAATGCAATAAAATGATGGCAAAAAAAATAGTTTCCTTAGCTCTAATCATTAATCACACATTAACACAACGATTTTCTTTCCATCATTAGAGACAAGAATTATAAAAATATTGAATCAGGACCTAGGGAACCAAGAATGACTCGGAGGTGTGACTAGGACCTAGAGAACCAAGAATGACTTGGGATAGAACTAGACCGTACGATCTTTTTACCTGGTAAATACACATGGCATTCGAGATCAGTGACTTAATTTTCTCGTATTAATCGGAGTCGAGACTTTACTTAAGCTATTCATTCTAAAACCAAATCCTAGATTTTCGATGCCTAAAAGTGTCAAGGATCGACGATAAACCTACCCAAGTTCTCTCGGATCGTCTCCCTCAAAAAAGTCCCGATGCAGAAAACGCATCGGCGATCAGGGATAAATTTATCGTGGTCAAAATGTTTCTTGTGATAGTTCTAGATTTTCCCCGATCTCAATAAAGTGCGTCAGGCATCGGCTATGGGCGATTTATTTTCGTCCTTTGTTAATATCTATCCCCCTCATATTTTATCGATGTCAAAGGGGATCGACAATCTCTCGGGCCCTTATGCGTAAAACTTACGAAAACCAAAACTACATTTTGTCGATGTTGATGAAGATCATCGCTCGATGACTATTGTTTTCCGAGTGGTTCCTTTACTTACTTGAATTCTTTCCAACGTCGAACCTGACCATGTTAGGTGCAGTGTTTGGCTGTCGATTCTTAATTCAGGTGTTAAGGCCATTTAGTCTCGGGGTTTCATAAGAAACCTGAATAGGTGATGAGAGTCATTATAATAAACAAAGACAAAACATTTCCCAAAATGAAATCGAGTCAGACATTGCAGAAAACAAGTGGTACCCAAAAAGTAACAAAATTTGATAAGGCTTTTTTAGGGTGTGTTGAGTGCTCAACAAATGGCCACTTACTGGGTGAAAGAAGAATCTTTGTTCCTACCTCGGGCTCAACTGATGCAAAAGTTGGTTAAGAACTTAACTGGTTTTTTACCAGAGCCTCTTCTATCCTTGCATTTGAAATTCCTTGGTTGGTGAAATATGGGTCTGCCTATGGGGTTTAAACCTTTGTTCCACCTTCGTTTCATGTAACCATTACCTACGCCCTCTTTTGACAAGAGTAGAGTAAATCATTCACTGGCACCAGGCCTTTTAGTTATCGTCATTCACTTGCTACGGTGTTGCTCCGCTGCCAGCGAGCGTCCATAGCCCCGACGAAGTCACCCCGACGTCACAGACCTTGCTCTACTGCCAGCAAGCATCCATATCCCCAAAGGAGTTATCTGCATACCCTCTCCTACTTTGCACTCATTTGATACAATTGATTTTATTTCGATAGAATGCCCTGAGCGAGTGGGAGAGGAGGATGTTTGTTATTTGCAAAAAATGAGATGGTTAAGGTGAATTTTTGCTAGCTCTATCTTGAGGTGCATGTAGTCCTTTCTAGCTTACTATCTCTCCCTTCAAGGTTTACCAGACCACCAGGCAAACACTTCATCACTTTGCCAAGGTTGTTTATTTGCACAGGTTAGATACAAAACTCCTTCAAAATAATTGCAAGTCTCCCAACACTTATTGTGTTGTATGTAAGCATGAGTCAGAAACATAGTTCGTCATATCGCATGAACTAAGGTCAACCAATGCCTTGCTAAACACAAACATCAAAAGCGCAAAAAGTACTATAACAAGAAAAAAAACAAAAAAATGAACTCTGCAATCAGCCTACCTAAAAACAAAATATCATGAAAACACACACATTTTTTTTAATAAATATATATATTAACATAAATATTATTTTAGGGCTTGTCTATTCACCGGGAGAGCGTTAGGTTCCCCCCTCAAATTTTGCAACCGATATGTGCCTACCCCAATTTTCTCGGCCACCTGAAAAGGTCTGAGCCATAGATTCTGAAACTTCGAATGTTTCCCCTTCGGCTCATTTGTTTTGTCCCATTTCAGGTCTAAGTCTCCTACTTCAAAATTATTCTCTTTGGCCTTATGCTTATCAATCCACCTTTTAACTATCTATTGATGAGATATGAACTTTTTTTTTGCTTTCTCCCTTTCTTCTTCTAGCATGAGGAGGGTATCGATTCTTTGTTGTATAACTAATGAGGGTTGTCCTCTAGAATCCTAAGTGAGCCGAAGAGATAGAAGATACAGCCTGTTCGAGAGAATGGCTTCATGTCCGTATACCAGAAAGTATGGGGAAATCCCTATAGCTTCCTTAGGCGTTACTCTATCAGCCCATAAGACATTATGAAGTGAACTGTGCCAATTCCTCTGGTTTTCTGCAATTGTTTTATTTAATATCCTCACTAGGTTCATATTGGTTGATTATGCCACTTCGTTCCCCTGTGGATAGTAATTTTCACAGTATCTGATTATAATTCCTTTCTCTAAAGAAAACTCTATTAATAGGGTGGAAGAAAAGTAAGTGACATTATCGAAAACAAGGATGGAAGGCATACCGAACCTTATGATCAACTGTTGTTCTATGAATTGGATCACCACCTTTTCGTTTACATGAGTCAGAGGGACGACCTCTACCCATTTCGTGAAATAGTTTGTGGCAGTCAATATGTATCTATGTTGTTTTGAAGAAGTCGGTGTAATTTATCCTATCATATCTAACCCCCATTGCTCAAATGGCATGGAGACAGCCACAGGTTGGAGTGGGACAACTTCTCTCTTTTCCCTCCACGCGCTTATTTGACAAGTTTTATAGTTTCTAGCGTATGTGTGAGCATCCCTGAACAAAGTAGGCCAATAATAGTCGGCTTTGAGTATGTTGTGGGCAGTTTTATTCCCTGTGAAGTGTCCACCTGCAGGACCATCATGGAGCTCGTTCAGAACCTTGTATTCATCTTCACGTTCGAGACATCTTAAAAGTAACTCATCATAATTAACATGAAAGAGCACCGAATTTATGAGGCGATATTGTGCCAATTTTAGTCTGAGAACTCTCCTTTCCTTAGGGTTTAGGTTTTCTGGGCAAGTCCCGTGGTGAAGGAGATAAGATAATTTCCCATACCAAGACACCTGCCCTGGGGAGACGTATGAAGCTTCACCACACCATAATGCCAATTTATTCTCCCATCCGGGATCTTCATTTACTTGTTCCTGAGCTTCAACTACCAGTTTACATAATCCTTGTACATTAACCAATTTAGCAGATTTTATATCGAGACCAAATTCTTGGACCAATGCCATCCAGTTCCCTCTTCTTTCCCCCATCTCCTGCTAAGTGAAAAGCAATCGAACGACGAGATGAGGCATAGTGACATTGGTATGGTTCTTTAGGATGTAATATCTAAAGTGTTTCACTGCCTTGTAAACTACATAATCCTGCTTGTCTATAGCACGGTAATTTAGTTCGGCCCCTTGGATATTAGTGCTCATAAATGAGACCAGGGCCTCATTGTTGTCATCATCCTTCTGAGTCAATATTGCAGCTAATGATTAGTCAGAGGAAAAAGTGTAGAGGAAGAAATCTTTGCTAAAGTCGAGACTTCGCAACACTGGAGCTTGAGATATTGCAGTCTTAATATTTCTGAAAGCACTTTTTCGTTCATCATCCCACTTAAAATCAACATCTTTGTAGATCATTTTTTGTAGGGGTTTGATAGTTTCAGCGAAATCAGGGGTGAACTTTCTCACAAAATTGATTTTCCCAAAGAAGGATTGCATAGCCTTTTTGTTGTGGGGTAATGGAAGCTGAGCTATAGCCCTAATTTGTTCTGGGTCTATGCGAATTCCTACTTGAGATATAATATGACCTATTAGTTTACCTTCCTTGACACCAAAGATAGTTTTCTTAGGGTTTAAGGATATACCGCATTTCCTACACTTTTCAAAAATCGGGTTAAGTGTTGGATGTGATCTTCTATGTTCTTTGAATACACAGTCATGCCATCCAAATAAACTATTACACACT
Organism: Picea mariana; assembly: GCA_032191745.1. Taxonomy (NCBI): domain Eukaryota; kingdom Viridiplantae; phylum Streptophyta; class Pinopsida; order Pinales; family Pinaceae; genus Picea; species Picea mariana. Next base: position 72,626 of record JASDQU010735527.1, on the reverse strand, counting down.
TGTTGAATAGTCCCTTAAACGCTACATCCATGGCCCTTTGGAAGGTTTCCCCTGCATTGATTAACCCAAAGGGCATGCATTTATAAGCAAAGGTTCCCCACTTGGTTCAGAAGGTGGTTTTCAAACGGTCTTCCTTTGAAACTAGAACTTGGTTATAACCTGAAAAACTGTCCAGCAGGGAGAAAATATCATAACCAGAGACAACCTGCAAGAGTTGTTCCATCCATGGGACTGGTTAGTTGTCCTTTTCTGATGCTCTGTTGAGGTTTCTCAAATCTACACACAAATAAATCTCCCCAGATTTTTTCCTGACATCAACCAATTTTTCTACCCATGCAAAGTGTCTAACCTGGAAGATAATTTTAGTATCTAGTAATTTCTTCAAATCCTGACACATGAGAGGCTCCATGGATGGGTGGTACTTACAGAGCTTCTGTTGGAAGGGTTTCACTCCGGGATTTAACAGGATTGTGTGTTGAATGATACGAGTATCATAAGTTTTCAAATCTTGGTAGAACCATGCAAAATCATCTTGTTATTCTTTGAAAAGTTTGAGATAGGCCTTCCTTTCTCCTTTAGATATTGTCTTGCCGAGATTTATATTCTTGGAGTTTTCCGGGGTTAATAAATTTATAGTCTCGTACATGGGACATGAACTCCCTTATTTGTGTTCATTGAACCTTTGAATCTTTTTGTTATGTCAAAAAGGTTTTCTAAATTAGCTACCCCTTTAGGTATCGTGTGAGACCCCGGTTTATCAGTTGATTGATTTGTTTCAGGTTTTGCACATGGGGGTCAGTTTCTACTAATTGTGCCTAAAATATTTCATCATCAATAGCCAGATCTCTAAAATTATCCCGATTGGTTATGAAGTTTATGATCTGTTCATCTCCTTCAAAGAACTTCCAATTGGAATTATTGTTGGGCACCAATGGTTTGTAGAGTAGCTCCACAGTGAATCAGGAGGCTTCATAGTCTTCTAGAGGGGATAACTTTGAGGCAATAGTGGCCAGAGAATCAACAAGAGTGTTATTTTTTCTAGGGATCAGTGTAATGTTGAAGGTTCAAAATTTTCTATTAGTCCGTGCATTTTATGTTGATAATTTCTGAGGTGGGCGAGTTGCAGTGTATAGTGCTCCTTACTTGTCTAATGATGATTTCAAAATCTCCGAAAACCTTTAGTTCTTTAACATTTAATTCTATGGCTTTCTTTAGCCCTTGCATTGGAGCTTCATACTCGACGATGTTGTTTGTGCATTCAAGTTCCAGTCTACAGGACATGAAATTTCGTTTACCTTTCGGATCAATGAGGATAGACCCTGCCCTTGACCCTTCTTGTGATTTAGATCCATCAAAGTATAAGGTCCAAATTTGTGAGCGACAACCATCAATTTATTTTTTCCTACCACTTTCCTCCTTTCCTCCTATCTGTTCTATGGTTTTTAACACTGGTTCCTGACAAAAGAGGGTTTCCTCCGTCGTCGTCGACAAATTTTATTGAAAAATCATTTCAGAGTTTTGAGTAAGAGGAACATCAAATGAGAGGGGGGAGAAATTCCCGAAATCGGATTCGCAGGAATAATTGCCTAGCATGGGGAAATCTGTCGAAGAAGATTCGTTGAGGGTTTCTAGGTCGGTGATAGTATTTTTTATATATCTTTCCCTATCGATCATGATCATATCTGTGTGTCCCTTTAATGGCAACCAAAGGTGAGCCCAGTCTATACTAAAGTATCCGTTTAACTTCTCAGACCAATCTCGACTAAGTAGCAATCCATAAGCTTCTGGGATATCTACTACAATGATGTTAATCACTTGAACAAATTTCAGGTGTGTCGCCATCCTGATCATGACATCCTTGAGTTCTCCCATAACTTTCACCTGAGTTCTATCTAGTTCTGTCAAATGTTTATCACTTTTGAGAGCGATTGCATTTAGTTTCTTGCATATAGACAATGGCATAACATTAGAGGTTTCCCCTGAGTAAACCAAACAATTGTGGAGGTTTCTGTTGAAGACTTCAAATGTCAAGAGGAACAATAGGACAAAAGGCTTTCCATTCTTATCTTCAGAGCAAGCGCTCACAGTTGGTTTATTTCTTAGATCTGAGAGGGATGGATTTTCTTCTTGGTCAGTGCTTGTTGTAGGATTTTCTACTGACTTCAATGCTTGTAACAGAAAGTCTTTTTGTTGGGGGATTCTACACATGTCCATGACCGATATATTTGCCTTCAATTTTTTCAAATCTTCTACTATGTTGTAGTCTATCTTGGGAGATTCTTGAGTATGGATGTTTATAGTATTTCTTTAGGAGACACAAGATTCTTTTGGGTGATTGGTTGTTTGTTTTCCTCTCGAAGTGTGGGACACAGTAAGGTCGTTTGAGACCGGGTGACCCCTACTTTGCGTTTGCATAGCCAAGACCTCTGTGGGTGGTTTTTGAACTTCAAATAGATCATCGGAAGGCATTGGTAGGTCAAGGTCCCATATCAACATGGTTGTTTCTTCTGGTGGATCAACTTCTTTCTGATCAACAATATTCATAGTTGAGCCGCTTGATTGTTCGGTAAGGGAAACCTCATCTAGAAACCGGTTGGCCATCAAATTAATATCATGCACCCATTGTGGGAAGTCTCTTTCATAATGTTTCTCTTGGTGATAGGTATAGAAAGAGTCGGATGCTACATTTCCCAGATCAATGTTTAAGTTGGCTGGGGGAGGTTCAATTGATTTGAACGATGGATTTATTTAAAAAAAGGGTTTATATGGCCTTTGGCCTTGGTTTCCTTCCCCTACACTTCTTTTCATGTCTATGATTTCATTTGACAACTTCTTTACCATGCATTCTAGGTCTTCTATGTCTCCACTTCCTTTCTCAGGACCTTGTTCTGTTTGTTTCCCTGGGGGTCTGGTCAACAAGAGTCCTCTCCTAGGAGAAGGTTGAACTTCCTTCTTAACTAATGAGACCTGGCCTTCTTTACATCCCTTCATTTGGAGTTCTATTGTTTTGTCTTCCTCAAAATTCTCAGCTAAGGTTGTTTTGGCATCCCTCTTCACAAACATGGAAATGGAAGCTGGGAGTGCATTAGCGTATACTTCGATTTGCAGCTCCCGAGTGGGTTTAGCTTCGTGTTGAAATTTGTTTAGGATAGTGGTGAATCGTTGATTGAAGTCTTTAACCTTCTCCTTTGAACTCATGGTGGCGGTGAACAACTCAACCATCAAAGCTCCTGTAGTGGTTTCTTCTTCAAATTTATCTAGAAAATCCTTTTGAAACTTCATCCAACTAGTTATGGACCCTACAGGTAAGTTAAAATACTACGTGGAGGCCAAATTCTCAAAAGTATAGGGGAAAATCCTACATACTACGTCTTCATGTTGGACATTCATCAATCTAATAGCTAGTATGAATTTTTTGATATGGTCTTCAGAAAATCCTGAGGTTTCAGAGTCAAATTTAGGGAGTAACTTTTCTGGATGTCGGAGAAGGTTATGTACTCGTCCGAGGATGGAAAGAGCATCTCTGGCCAACCAAGGTTGATTATTTTGAGGTGGGTTTCCCCTTTCTTCATTATGATCACTGTTATCTTCCATGTCGTCCGACTCTGAAATTGGGCGTTCTAAGTTAAACCCTTGTCATAAAAATTGTTGGGCTCAGAGCAGTTACCCACTGGTGTTTCAGGGATTAGATTAAGAGGATGTTCGATTTCAGTGAGGGTGAAATATATCAGGTATTCTACTGTGTGAACAAAAACTTGGTCAAGGGTGTCGACCATTGGTATGCTTACTTGTTTTCTATGAGGAAGTAACAGAGCGAAGGGCAGTGCTCTGATTTGTTGGGTGTAATCTCTTGTGATTCTTCTAAACTGGTTCAAATCCTCGTGGGGAAGAGCGTAAGGTATCTCAAGGAATAAATGTTCTTCCTCTTGCTGGGGTGAGTTACTCATTTTAGGAGAACTCAGTGTGTGTGGGTTGTCTTGAGAATGACTAGCCATGCATGTGGGTTATTTTGAATCTATAGTTTGTGTGAAATATTATATCAAAAATATTGCCATCCATTCATTCTTTAGGCCCTCCTTCTAGCGCCAATTCTGTTGAGGGGTCCTAAATCCCTTTAACTCAACAACATGAACCAAACCCGCCACTGAGTCCCAATTAGACTTTGCAGCGTTTGATAGTGGAATGGTTCTCTAGATATTGCGATTCGACCAATTAATCGATGGGCTTTACGTAGTGATTGATAGGATGTCTTCTTGTGAAAAGTCATCCTTCAGTTTGAACGTTCTCTTTTTTGTATTTTCTCTTATAGGTGGGTCTGATACAAGAAATGTGCTGGTATAAACCAGCTGAGTAACAAAGGGGAAAAGATAAACTACTGAACAAGGCTGAGCTCAGGATAACCCTCATGCTCAAGCATGCAGACAATGATTCTTACATCTACGACAAGCCTAGTACTAATACATCAACTTGTTGTTGTTTCAACTATTGACTGAGATACAATTATCGGAAGAGAACATACATGCAATAAAATGATGGGAAAAAAATAGTTTCCTTAGCTCTAATCATTAATCACACATTAACCGAACGATTTGATTTCCATTATTAGAGACAAGAATTATAAAAATATTGAATCAGATAACTTATCAACAGATTCAAAAACTCTTACTCGTTACAACATCCATTCATGAGATAAAGTCAGAAATAATTCCTCCTTAGACCCAATCACACACGCTTTTGATGAAAAACAAAAACTTGTCTCTGGTCCTAAACAAGACTTCTCAATTAAGGTAGCTCCAAAATAGTTCTTTACAAATCCAAAAATGAGGGTCTTTGCAAAAACCATCGACCCTTTCTAACAGGTCAATCATCTTATTTATAACAAATTATCAACTAAAAATAACTATCAAAGTGCAAGCTAAGTAAAACAAAACATTGCCACATGGTGCTTTCAACTCTCAGTCTTCTAAGAGTCATCAAATGATTTCACTTGAGTGGATGACTCTTCTCATACTCCAACCATTTGACGAAGAGTTCCTCGCATGTGTTGGAATACGAGAATCTGTGTTGGTCCATCGGGGTCGAAAGCATCTCATTTATTTCCACTGCCTATGCCTGATACTTGACTACTTTAACACTTAACTATTGTAACATTGTCCGAGCCTTGATCATGTGCTCCATGAAATAATGTACTTGACCTGGTGCCATGTTCGCCACATTTTCTATATCCGTAGTCCACGATGAGTCTTGTTCCGCATGTATTATGACTATGTCATGCAAGTTGACAAAGTCCTCGGGTGTGCCGAATTCTACGAGACCGATGTCCCTGATCGCCCGATTGATCTTGGTCAAACTCCTTTCGCAATCGACCCATTTCTCTTGGATCTCTTGATGAGGTTATTGGGCCATTTTCACCCAGTATTTGACTGACTTCCTTCTACGGTCGATGTTGTTGTCCCTTAGTACCTGAATACCGTTATCTTCGGCATCTCGGCCCTTTTGAACCGCACTGATGTAATCAATTCTTTCCACCGCTTGGTGGGATTTCTCATACCATCTTTTTATGTCCTTGCACGTTGCCGGCGCCATAAGGGTCTCTTCTTGGAAATCGGCTATCCCTAGAGTGAAAAGGTGATGCTCATTCATGAATATACTGTAGGCATCCTGGAATTCGCTTCTCAAGAACACCGCGGCCTGCGTGGAGTCCTAATAATATTTCACCAAATGGTGCAGATGCTCCAACTCCTTCAACGCAGTGGCCAACTCCTCTTCATATTTCCTCGCTCTATCCAGGGTGGCATCTGTGATATCCATCCCTGTGCCGATAAGCTCAAACATATTGGCATGCTCCGTGCTAATCAATTTATCCTCTGTGGTGATGAGGATGGAGTTGTCTAGAGTAAGCCTCCTCTTCTTGGTGGTTCTCTTCATGATATCTTTCATGTTTCGGTCGTAGGAGATGACTATTATATCGATGACCTCATCCACGAGTTCGGGGATTTGTTGCTCTCCCTAAGTAAGAGTGTTTCCCAGGCTCCTGATGATGCATATCTATCCAAGACTGGGTTCTTGAACTTCTTATGGATATCCCGAAATCTTGGCCTCTGGTTGTTGCTCATCGAGAGGTAAAGTATTGGCTAAAATTGATGAATCAGGGGCATGCTCGGTACTTACTTGATAATCGGTTGTCAAGATGCTTACTTCCGATTGTGGAATTTATTCTGCCTGTTCGCTTGATTCTAGCTCATCCCTCGAGTTATCCATTGGGATCCCCAGTGTGTTGAGTGGCTCACCATCCAAGGCACTTTCTACCTCGTGCTCGTTCTGCGGACTGGTCTGACTTGGAGCATCGAGACCCGGGGCAGATGCCTTCTCAGGTTCTGTTTCCTCTATGATTTTCACCAGAGTAGCCAGGGACACCTATGAACTCTCCTCATCGTCGTAGATGGTTATTATATCGAACAGGGGATTTGGTGTACTTTATATCCCTGATGTCCTTGCTATCTTGGGTTGAGCTGAAACATCCCCTGGTGATCCGACCTATGGCATTGAAACTTCAGGGTTATCTGATCTGATGCTTTCTTCAATTTGTATCGGCTCTAGGTCACTTGGTCCTCCTCGGTCTTCGATTGGGTTGTCAACATGAACCCTTTTCATATCTATGAGGTTTGGTTCGTTCTGTAGTTGATCAATTTCTCTCCGTGCCTCTACCATTAAGCGCATACCCCTTGTTTGTGCCTCTGGTGTTAAGAAAAATCCCCTTCCCTGCACTTCTGTTGCCTTTGCTGCTCTAATTTCTTCCATGGCTCTAAGGGCCTCTTGAGCCGACTGTTCTATTTTTTCCACCTGTTCATCCATGCTCATGGCCTTGAACCTGGTCATGTTTGGGTTGGCCATCCTCTGCACCACCTCGTCCCAGTCCTGGGCGTTCTCTGTGAAGACTTCGTCCTCAAAATTATCGTGAGCATATGGCCAATATGATGACACTTGCGACGCTTGTTGGAGGACCATACCTTTAGGATCATGCTTGTGGAATCGACCTGTAGGGAACCTAAATTCAAGTTGGCTCAGCCCTTCTTGTTTGGCTTGAGCAATATATTTTACCAGATAAAACCCCACATGGAAATTGTAAGGTATGAAGGCCCATTTCTTGTCTTTGACCAATGTGGCATTATAGCCCTGTAGGATGGTCTCATCACAAATTTCTCCCACGAAGAGACGGTCTGGGACATGATCTAGTAGGAGATGGGGTGCTTCGGTGGCCCCGAACACCCTGATGTAGCTTGCGCTCTCATCCAAGTACCAATGGCCTAACTTGGCTATCATTTTCTTGGTTGTCGTCGATAGCCTTGGTCATTCCTTCTTAAAAAGAATAAAATAAATGCGGGTGATGAATTCATCATAGATGAGGGAGTAATATTTCTTGTACTTTTTTTCCCATAGCACGCTGAAGTAGACGTGGACCGAGAGATCTCCAACATGCCAGCTCAAATTCATTTCGACAAAGACGTTCCTAGCGCACATGACATCGAGCAGGTACGAGGCCATGTAGAAAGTTGGTGCCTCTCCTTCCTTCGATGTCTGAGCCTATTGCACATAGATGCTTATTTGTTTGGAGATTATTGCTCCCTAGTTGAAACTGCTCCCGACGATTGCAACTGTGTATGTCAAAGGTATCCATGCTTCCGAAAACTTGGAGCAATCCTTTTCTCCGTATAGCCAGCAGATGAGATCCATCAAATAGATGTATGTCTCCCTTAGGTTGATTGTCGCGTACCATCCATTGCTCCGATTGGTGAATTTCTTGTCTTCCCTCCACCATGAAGCCATCAACCGGCTAGTGTCATGGAATTCATAGAAATTCACCACGAAGTCCGTGTTAAGCCGCTCCTCTAGGTCCTTAAGCTTGTAGTATTTCTGGATCTCTGTCAGGAGAAAAACTCTGACGCACCCGCCATTCTCTTTGTTGATCAAACATTTATGCCCATCTTTGTGGTCGATGAGCCACTTTAGGACCTCTATGCAGGGGAAAACAGGGGTCTTGCTCACCACCATGTGTAAACACGACTGTTAGATCTTGGGGAACACCTGGTCATCGAGCGCCCTTGCGTCTGGGTCGTTGTGTGAGATATACTTTGGATATTCTTCTCTGCTAATCTTGTTGAAGAGACCCCCCCACTGTGGGAGTGCTACATTGGATTCAAATCTTTCCTCTGTATCGCCAAAGGCCGGAGGCTAGATGAAAACTTTCTTTGTTGTTTTCTTGACGACAGGGTTTGGCCTAGGGGCGTACTCCAATTGCCTCGTGGTCCCTGGAGAAGAACCTTCACCTGTCTCCGGTTCTTTTAGCTTCGGTGCCCTCGACGAGCATTTGGTTGTTGGCTTTCTTGATGGCATTGTTCCTGCAACTTGAGTAGAGTTTAGAGATTGTGTAAAAACCCAGACGAACATGTATAAATTATGACCAACCAATTGACAGACTTGGATACATACCTCTGAAGCTTGTTAAACCTGTTTTTTTTTTTTTATAATCACGAGGGTTAGTACAGTCTTCAAGTTTCTTGTTTTTCTTCTTCAGACGCTATGGAATTCTTTTACGCGCAGAATGAATTTGTTCACAATGGTTCACGAGATTTAAACAGGGAAAATATTACCGTGTCGCATCAACCATTCAATTCGGGTTATGAGTGAAATTTCAATAAATATGCCGCTGAATATTTAGAACTTAAATTCATCGTGGGTTGACGACAGAGGCACGGGTGGTGATGTGGTCTATCGGCGATTTCAAAAATGTTGTTTTAATTGGCGCACGAGGTAGAAACTAATGCGGGATCGAGTATTAATTAGCTCCTTAAATGTCCAAAATCTGATCGTATCTAACGCTGAAAACATCCCATCATGTCACCCTTTCAGTGGGTGGATCGAGGGTTAGGATTGTGCTATGAACATTTTCATTGATATCCTCCTATAAAAACTCCAACGTCGATCAATCTTACTGTACAGTGCTGACGTGGCAAAGCTGACTCAGAGGTATGACTAGGACCTAGGGAACCAAGAATGACTCGGGATAGAACTAGACCGTACGACCCTCTTACCTAGTAAAGACACTTGGAATTCGAGACCAATGACTTAATTCACTCGTATTAATCAGAGTCAGGAATTTCCTTAAGTTATTCGTTCTAAAACCAAATCCTATCTTGTCGATGTTGAAAAGTGTTAAGGATTAGAGATCGACGATAAACCTACCCAAGTGCTCTTGGATCGACTCCCTCGAAAAAGTTTCGATGCCAAAAACGCATCGGGAATCGACGATCAAGGATAATTTGATCGTGGTCAAAATGTTTGTTGTGATCGTTCTGGATTTTCCTCGATCCTGATAAAGTGCGTCGGGCATCGACTATCGACGATTTCTTTTCATCCTTTATTAACATCTATCCCCCTCGTATTTTACTAATGTCGAAGGGGATCGACTATCTCTTGATCCCTTATGCGAAAAACTTGCGAAAACCAAAACTGTTTTCTGTCGATGCCGATGAAGATCGACGCTCAACGATTTTTTTTTTCCGAGTGGTTCCTTTACTTACTTGAATTCTTTCCGATGCCGAACCTGAGTGTGTTAGGTGCATTGTTTGGCTGTCGATTCTTAATTCGGGTGTTAAGGCCTTTTAGTCTCGGGGTTTCATAAGTTCAAACAAACTCAAATAGGTGATGAGAGTCATGATAATAAACAAAGACAAAACATTTCCCAAAATGAAATCGAGTCAGAAAGTGTAGAAAACAAGTGGTACCCAAAAAGTGACAAATTTTGTTAAGGTTTTTTTAGGGTGTGTTGAATTCTCAACACAAGTATCATTTTCTAAGGATAGATGATATTTTCGATCAACTGAAGGAGGCAAAGATATTCTCAAAGACTGATCTCAAATTAGGATATCATCAAGTGTGAATTAAAGAAGAAGACATTGACAAGACAACTTTTAGAACAAGGTACGCCGATAATGAGTTTACAGTGGTGCCATTTGGGTTGTCAAATGCATCAACTGTCTTCATGTGTTTGATGAATGGTATTTTCATAAATTACTTAGATAATTTTGTCATTGTCTTTTTGGTGTCATACTTATTTACTCCAGGTCTGAAGAAGAGCATGAGAAACATTTGAGGATGGTGCTGCAAGTATTAAAGGAGCATCAATTGTATGCAAAGTTGAGCAAGTGCTCATTTTATCAGAGGCATATACATTATTTGGGCCATATCATTTCAAAGGAAGGGACAACAGTGGATCCAAAAAAGATAAAGGCCATTGAAGGATGGCTAATACCAAGGAATGTCTCAGAGGTGAGATCATCCATGGGGATTTCAAGTTACTATAGAAGATTTATTGAAGTTTTCTCAAAGATTGCACACCCAATCACTTCTTTGCAAAAGAAGGGTGTGAGATTTGAATGGACCTATGATCGTGAAAGAAGTTTTCAACGCTTGAAGAGTTTATTGACAAGTGCACCAATATTGAGGATTGTCGATCCAAATGGAGACTTCATTGTGTGCACCGATGCTTGCAAGGAAGGGTTTGTTGACCACCATTTTGGTCAATAATTCTTAGCCATCAAAGCATTGTCAAGCTCCCCTCTAAATTCGAATTTCTTACACAAAGCATTGCGCAATCCCATTGAAATTTTGCTACACATTTTAAAAGTTGTACTTGGCGAAATTATCATCCCTCTAAACCTATCACTTAACATGACCCTTTTTCTCACTTCTTGCACTGTCATATTTTGCACTCACTATTCACCTTTCAAAATATTTCGCATGCCACTCTTTTTCTAATTATGACATTATTTCCATACCCTTTTGGAGTTGAGTTTGACATGGTATATTATGACATTATTTCCATACCCTTTTTATGAGTTTGACATCATACCATGTCTACCATATTGGTTTTCACATGATTATCTAAAGTGTTTTAGAAATCTTGGGTTGTGTTCTCGAGGTTAAGTTCCAAGACCAAATATCATGGAAAATTTCATTCATGGCTTTCCTTACTCTCTCTCTCAATACAAATAATGATGATGACGAGCCTTATAGTGTACATTATCATCCCGGGTTAATATCAGTTGACATCACAAATGACAAATCTTATAATCCTTGGCACATTTTTCCTTCAAATATAAGGCAGAGAATGATATTGAGGAACATGATATATAGCGTCATTTGTGTAAAAGATGGTTGCATTTTATAAAGAGTTCTTTGGATTTGACCACAAAACTCTACATTGAGTGTACAAAATTCAGAATTTAAGGTTTGAAGGCATGAAGACGATGGAGAATGTTTAAGTGCAAAAATTCATTTATAATCACAAAGGATAGAGTCCCAATTGACATACAATGAGTACTATGTTCAAAGTAGATAAATGTTAAATTTATGATAAATGTTTAGATATGATCAAATGATGGATCATTGAGATATTTCTGAATCCATAAACGCTATAGAGAATGATATTATCGGACTGTTAAAGAATTTCTTTGCTCAGGAAATTACAAAAGGTTTCAGTATTACCTGGTCATTCAATGATTTGACAAGTTTTTCAAAATGACTTCTTTCCTTGGGAGTTCGAAGTGGATGACAATTTCGCTATTTTGTTTGTTAACACTATATTGGTATTGTTAATATCAAAGATTATGACTAATGCATTTAATATGGTGTTTATGACCAGGTTGTTCCCCTAAAAGACCTGTTATTTCTTGAACCACATATAGAACCTTATATGTAGAATTTAGCTTCAATTGTTGTTGTTAGAGGCCATTGGTAACATTTTGCAGGACCTGAATCACTGTAAACAAAATGGTTTTCCTATGATAGATGAACCTCCTTTATATGGTCTTTAGTTGCAATCACATTTACTTGTTTTATTGAAGAAGGAATTGAATCTGTTTTGTTGAAGAGGAATTGGACAGTGAATTCAGAAATCCACCCACTTCAATTCAAAGGAAATCCAACATCATAATCATTGGATAGCAGATAATGGTGTTTGATACATGCTCTGAGATTTGAAATTGGAAATGATCACTAAAACAACAACAATTATTTTAAGGAAAAGTTTAGCACTGAACAAATATAAAAATATTATAGGGGAAATCAACAAGTCAATAAGAATGACGAGATTTATTTTTAAATGAATACCCTTTTATTTTATCAAATAAAAAAGGAGGCGGTTCTACCTGTATAAGTTTTTGTTCCTTGAACTAATTAAACTCTAACCACTGGAACCATTCATTAAAAGATATCAAAGAAGCATCAAACAACAACCAAGAGGAGAAAAAATTTAGAGGAGATATGCTGAGAGTTTAGTGAGGTTTTATCTTTTTTTTATTCTTCATGCTCCATACATTTCTCCTTAAAGATTTGAGGAAGTTATTGGCAGCATGGACGTCTTGCAAAGCAGCGGAAGGGACAAAGTGAGGATGAGTTTTGTTGGTGTCCATGAGGTGAATGGTTTACTTATTAAGTTTTATGCATTTTAAGTCTAAGTTTTCTCAGTGCTAATCAATTTTCGATATGCAGACTTCTGCATTGTGCCTCACCACCATTGCTCTATTCCATATTTGGTTCAGCTTTCTTCTTTTTTCTTTCCGTTCATAGTTACTTAATGTATGATGTAACATTCCATCTTAAGTAGTTAAAGATAATAACTTTGGTCCTAGTGTTCACAAGCCCTTGGAAACAATCAAAGAATCTAAAAATGTATGAGAATACAAACTTTAATAAAGATCAAACTCTTTTGAGTTCTGAAATTTATTTCTTGTTTATTTATTTTCTTCTCTTTTAATATTCAAACTAAAAAAAATACCAAAAAAATTTCAACATATTTCTTTTCTTTAAATAGTTTTAATACATATAATTTTTTATTTTATTTTTTTATTAGTTTAAATTTACTCATTATAATATTTCCAACAAAACACAAAGCACTTTAATTTATAATCCTTTTACTTCTTTCTTTGTTTTCTTAGTTTAATATTTGTTTTACTAATTATAATATAAACACAAAAAATATAAAAACAACTAAATTCATGTATTATGTTAGTTTTATTTCCAACAAAACACAAAGCACTTTAATTTATAATCCTTTTAGTTCTTTCTTTGTTTTCTTAGTTTAATATTTGTTTTACTAATTATAATATAAACACAAAAATATGAAAACAACTAAATTCATGTATTATTTTAATTTATAATCCTTTTACTTTTTTCTTTGTTTTCTTAGTTTAATATTTATTTTACTAATTATAATATAAACACAAAAATATAAAAACAACTAAATTCATGTATTAGGTTAGTTTCAATTGTACATAATCTTTTGTTTTGTTTTGTTTTTAGTTTAGGTTTTAATTTTTTTAAATCAATTACTAACCACAACATTTAAAGAAAATAAAAAGAAATCAATTACATTACACACCATTCTTTGAACATGTAACTTGTTTTTAATCATTTATTTTTGTTCATTAGTTTAAGTTTAATAATTGCAATATAAAATGAAAAAATATATAATTTATTTCATTTTATTTTTTAGTGTCTTTTTAAGAATCATTAACTAATTGATTTTAGTTGTTTAAGTTTTTTTTTAATATTTTTGCACTTCTAATACTCATGTTAACTTTGTTTAATTTCATATTTCACTTATAAAAACAAATACATAATAATATAAGTTGCAAAATATAATAAAAATCAAATATTGCAAAATCATAAATAAAGATTTATGCTTAGATTCTAAGCTATATAGTTTAATGTGTTTTCTTTATGGGGCTTAAAATTTAAGGTAATATTCCCCCCTGGCCTCACCGAAGATTGAGACGTTGGTTTCGAAACACTCTTGTTTCGACATCAACATGGCTCAGAGAGGTCCTTAGCCAAAATGGACATGTGGTATGCTACGAGTCAAGGAAGTTAAAAGAGCATGATAGACACTATACCACTCATGATTTGGAATTAACAGTCATAGTTCATGCCTTGAATATGTGGAGGCATTATCTCATGGGAAAAAAAAATGAGTTGAGGACAAACCATAGTGGTCTAAAATATTTGTTTGGACAACCAATTTTGAATGTCAGACAAACTAGATGGTTGGAATTCTTCAGTGAGTATGATTTTGATATAAAACATATCAAAGGCAAGGAGAACAAGGTGGTTGTTGCACTCAACAAGAGGATGCATGAGATGCATGCTACAACCATTAGCATGTACAAATCTGACTTGAAAGACAGAATTTTGGAAGCTGCAAAATCATATCATTATTATATGGAGACAAAGGAAAAATTACAACAAGGTAATTTGTAGCAGAAAATTGAAGATTATGAGTTGAGAGAGGATGGAATCCTCATGTACAAGGGCAAAGTATATGTGCCTAAATCTCATGAGCTGAAAATATGGTGCCGAGGGAGATGCATAATGTGCCTTATGCTGGGCACCCGAGGTATCATAAAACAATTGCAGCTGTTAAGAGCCAATATTTTTTTGTCAGTTATGAAGAAAAAGGTGGTTGATTATATAGTCAGATGTTTGGAATGTCAAAAGGTAAGGGTTGAGCACAGACATCCAACTGGTTTTCTACAGCCATTTCCCATTTTGAAATGGAAATGGGAAGTGTTGACAATTGATTTTATCACCAAGCTACCTAGAACAACGAAGCAACATGATTCCATCATGGTTCTGGTGGATAAGCTAACTAAACTTGCTCATTGTATTCTGGTGAAGCTAACTCACAAGGCAACTAACATTGTAGATATCTATATAAGGGAAATTGCAAGGCTTCATGGTGTGCCTAAGGCCATTGTTTTTTATGGAGATCCTAAATTTACATCAAATTTATAGAAATGACTATTTAAAGGATTTGGGACAAATCTAAATATTTGCACAACATATCATCCAGAGTCATATGAGCAAACAAAGAGGGTCAATCAGGTGATTGAGGATATGATGAGGATGTATATGATGGATAAACCATCGAAATGGGAAGATTATCTACACTTAGATGAGTTTTCTCATAATAATGGTATCTGACATATTTAAAGATGAACGCATTTGAGCATTATATGGTAGAATGTGCAACACGACAGTGAGTTGGGACAACCCAATAGACAGAGCAGTGGTTGGGCTAGAATTGCTCAGGGAAATGGAAGAACATATGGTGAAAATAAAACATAATTTAAAGGTTGCTCAAGATAGACAAAAATTTATGTCGATAAGGGCAGAACTCACAGCGAGTTTAAAGTGGGTGACCATGTTTTCTTAAAAGTGAAGGCCAAGAGAAGTTCCCTGAAGTTGGAGAACTATTCAAAGATGGTAGCACGTTATTGTGGACCATTTGAAATCCTAGATAGAATTGGTCATGTTGCATACATGCTTGCACTACCTGCATCTATGTGCATTCATAATGTATTCCATGTATATTTGCTCAAAAAGTATGTGTCTGATGCTAATCATGTAATGGATTGGAATGTGATCCAAGTGGAGCAAGACAGATACTTCTAAGTTTGACCAATGTGCATATTGGATCGAAAAGTTAAGTTGCTTCAGAATTGAACAATCAGGCTAGTAAAGCTCTTGTGGACCTATTACAATCTTGAAGATGCAACCTGGGAGCATGAAGATGCCATGTGGGAGGAGTACCCGTATTTTTTTGAATATTTTGAGGATTTTTTCTTGTACATGTGTATATAATGCACTAAGGACAATGCATAAATAAGGTGGGGGGCGAGAATGTAATACCCCTAGGCCAAACCCCAATTATAAATGTACATATACTTTATAGGTTGGTGAGCCAGGATGTTTTGGGCCAAGAGTGCCTTTGAATATATGTTTTGATGCCAGAGTGCATGTGTCATTTAGGCTAAGGGGCCTATGTGCTAAAAATGTTAGCGAGCCTATCATTGTAATATGTAATCACATTCATATTTATTAATAAAATGCACCACTGATGCAAACCAATCAAACAAAAGAGTATGGGGGGATATAACTCCACTAGAGGGAAAGGGGGCTAAGAGTCTAGGAAGAAAATCTAAGCCAAGGGAATATTATTATAATATTTCCTAAAGTCTAAATTATGTGATATTTTATCCTAAGTTCCAAA
>JASDQU010735527.1:25421-37853 GCA_032191745.1 Picea mariana | reverse complement strand
AATGCTGCAAGTGTGCTAGCAGAGATTTGGTTAAAGTGTCCCTGCTCAGACAGAAAGGGACTATAACGCCTGGTCTTCTGTAAATTTCCTTTACCCCTGCAAGTGTGCTAGCAGAGATTTGGTCAAAGTGTCCCTGCTCAGACAGAAAGGGACTATAACACCTGGTCTTCTGTAGATTTTCTTTACCCCTGCAGTGTGCTAGCCAGAGATTTGGTTAAAGTGTTCCTGCTCAGACAGAAAGGGACTACGATACCTTGTCTTCTGTAGGTTTCATTTACCTCTGCAAGTGTGTTAGCCAGGGATTGGATTAAGGGTTCCTACTCAGAAGGGAAAGAACCAACATCCTGTTCACTGTAGACTTTCCTTGGTGTTAGCCAGAAACTGGGTTAGAGATCCCTGCTCAGAAAGAAAGGAATCAGACTGCCCTGTTCTCTGTAGACCTCAACCTCACAAGTGTGCTACAACAGAAGTAAAGCTCAAGGCTCCTGCTTAAACAGAAAGGTGTTAAGTGCTTTGGTTTCTGTTAGATAGAGTTAATTGTTTTCTGCATTATTGTTTTCATGAAAGAGTGGTAGTACTGAGTCTCTGTTTGAGAGTAAGGGTCCTGTTCTCTGAGAACAAGATAGTTGTTCTTTCCCATTGCAGTATTATTTTTAATGTAATCCAGGATTCTTAATTCAGCTTTAAAGAATTGCAATAGAGGAATTGCTTTCCTGTGATTTAATTCAGAGTTTCAGTTCATTCAAGCAAGAATAAATAGTATGAATTTCTTTACTACAACACTGAGTGCTTTTGGAATTGAGCATATATAGTGCGTGGCTATCTTTGAAACAAAAGACTTCCCTGGGTTGATAATTTATGTTTCACTTAGTTGTTTAAAATTAATTAAGCAATTATAGTGACCAACAGCTAGTACATCCACCAATGAAAATTGGTTGTCTGATATTTATGTAGGTATTATAGATTCCTTAAAACTAAAAATCATTCTAACTGGTTGGAAATAGCCACCCACAATAAACTAGACCAAATGCACATGCATGTCATGGGGAACAAAGCCTTTGCGTTCTCTGTGTTACAAATTCATTAACTTTACTTCCGAGATAAGGCTCCAAACATGCAACTTGACATAATTCTTCTGAAAAAGGATAAGCTT
Organism: Picea mariana; assembly: GCA_032191745.1. Lineage (NCBI taxonomy): Eukaryota > Viridiplantae > Streptophyta > Pinopsida > Pinales > Pinaceae > Picea > Picea mariana. Next base: position 36,700 of record JASDQU010735527.1, on the reverse strand, counting down.
TAGCGCTTGAGCCATTTTCTTATCCCTTGAAGGTTTACTGATGACATTTAATTGGTTAACTGAAAGTGCTAAATTTAACTTTCATTATCTCTAAGCTCCAAACTTTCCAATTTTTATTGTTTGTCTTATTATAGTGTGCATTTTAATCGATGGTGTTATCTCCTCAAATAAATTGATTAAGATTTTGCTTTTTAGGTGATAGAGTGTCAGTTGAAAAAATACTTTTTCAAATTTTTTCGAGGTACTTTTTAAAAAGCTTTACTCATGTAATAAGTTTTGGACAGAAGTTCGTCTAGTTTGTGCCAGATTAAATTCAAATCTCAGGTTTCGGTGGCTTAGGCGAACATACCAATTGTTCATTAGCCACCGAAAGCCTTAGCTTTCGGGAGCTAAAATAAAGAAATCCAAGCCTATTTAATCACCGAAATCGTTGACGCAGGAAAAATACCAGACACGTCATTTCGCACGTTTCAAATAAGGGGTTTGTTGTTTTCATGATTGCATAAGCCGTCGAAAGTACTGCCGAGGGAACCGTTCATGATCAGAAAAGCCGATCCTGCTATTTGATGAGCGCATCTCTCATATCATTGAACGTCATGGTGTTGTACTTCTCTTTCTCTTCAGTTAAAAACATCATGACTCTCGCACATCATTAGCCTTTTCGCCACATTCCTTGCAATCAGTGCCACAATCTAAAAGAGCCCACATTTATCTCAGTCCTAGCCTGGGTAAACCGATTATCTCTGAACCTATGCACTGTAACTCGATCTGAAATTCACTCCTTCGATCACGGGTGTGCTACGGCGTCGTGGAGAAATGAAGAAAGGAGTGACGATACTCAGGAAGGAACTTAATGATATTGGGTATCTTGAAGCTCATCCCGAGGTATGCCAAATATTCAAGAATGCAGGATGCTTTAATTTCTATAAAAAATTAGATAGTTTTCATCAACAGGTGGCCGAGGCTTTTGCTCTGAGTTTCGATGGAAAAAAAGCATGCATTGGCCAGGACGAATTTCAAATTGATGAAGCTCTCATTGCTGAAGTTACCGAGCTTCCAATCGTTGGAGAAAGATGGTTTAAGACTACCGTGATTAAGAATATCGAGTTCAGGTCTTATTTGAAACCAGAACACCAGGGTTTAATTTGGAAGAAAGATATCCCTATATCTTTCCTTGAAGAGAAGTGGCAACAGTTACTCAAGGCTATAATGGTTTATATAACATGTGAGGGGCGATACAATAGGGTCATGATGTATCATTTTAAACTCATAAACCATTTTACAGGAAGAGACCCACTTAATCTATGTTATTTCCTCCACCGAAGTTTATCTAAGATGGCTTATCAAGTCAAAGCCAAACCCAGTCAAGTGGCAGGAAGATTATTCCATCATAGCTTAATCAAACTGCTGGTCTGTAACTTGTTGCAAAGAAAGGGTAAGGAATGGAATTTTTTCCTATTCTGCAATGATTTCCAAACCGAGGTTCAAGTAGAGGGCAGAAAGAGCTCTCATTCCAGAAAATCCTCCACTCCCAAAAGTGGAAAGAGAAGGAGAAGAGCTATCTCTCCAACCCCAGTTAATCAACCCTCATTTTCCCCTAAGTCGAGAAAAGCAAAGAAGAAATTGGATTTTAGCCATGAGAAGGAAGAAGTTAGTGAAATCCCAGTGAATAAAAACATTCTAAATCTCCCATATTCAGACTCAGAAGATGAAGAACAACAATTGGAAACAGGGCATGAAGGTTTAGTTACCATAGGACGTGACAACTCTGTTTTTGTGGACATATATACAACGAGTTATGAGAATCTTCCATCACCTACTCCCCAAGAAGAACAAGATCGCCAAGCTGCAGAGGCCTCATCTAGCAAACAAACAAAATAGAGTAAATCAAAAGAGATTAAGAAGCTTAAGAAGCAGCTAGTCGAACAACAGGTGCTTGAGAGAGCAATAAAAACCAGGTATGAAACCCTCTCAAAAAACTTCGCAGAAACCAATTCAGCCTTAGAAAGGTTAGCCCATGAGAGCATAAAGGAGAAGAAAAAGAAAGACAAAATTGTAAAGGATTACAATAGTTTGTGGAGAGTGGCCCAAGGTTTAAAGAAAAAGGTCAGAGCTTTGAGGAAAAAGGCAAGAGAATCAAAACATCAAGCCCATGCTTCACTTGAAACCCTTGCAGAAGTGGCAGTTCAAATCAATGAACCAGTAACAACCACTAATTCCACAAATCTTGAACAACAAACATAAAACTAAAGACCAGCCCTGAGGCGTTTTTGAGTTAAAGCAAAGTTGCTTTTTGAAATTTTGATGATCTCAGGTTTCAGTGGCTTAGGCAAACATATCAATTGTTCATTAGCCACTGAAAGCAGTCCTTTCAGTAGCTAATTAGCACAAATTCCAGTTTCCGTAACTACCGAAAGCATTGACAGGGCAGAAGGTTAATGTTTTTGCACAGATCAAAGTCTGTCTTGCTCAAAGGATTAGGAAAGTATTCCAATCGTTGGGGGATAACTAATGACATCTTTAGCAAGTGGTGGTTTTGGTTTTGAAGATGTTTTAGATGATCAAAAAGGATAAGCAACGATTAGTTATTGACAAGGTGATAAGATTGTTGAAAGCCAACAAGTGTCAAGCTTGACTCCTCTCATATCATATGAGATCCAGCAGCCTCGAAAGGCTTATTACACCTGCCCAGAATCTGAAGACTTAAAGAACGGTTGATAAGTTTAATTGATCTAGTTTACTAGGCCAATATTCGATTTTCTATATTTGGAAAGATTTGATCCAGTAATCTAGGATTTGAAAACTGTTTTGTAAAAGGCTATAAAGCCGAAAACTTTTGAAGAACGAAGGGTTCGATTTTGAGTTCTATATTCTACTGTTTTTGTATGAAAGACATTTTCTTTAATATATCAAGCCTGCAAGCTTATTTCATTTGTTATTGTCAGACCCTCCTTCATCTTTGTCTATGCATATGAGTTGAATTCGTTCTTTTGTCTCTGTTTAATGGTCCCATGGTAACTGTCATCTTACTTTTGACTGTTAAGCAAGAATTATAAGCATTAGATATTATTTTTGGGATTAACTGCGTAGTGTAAGTCATTAATCTATGCGATTCATTTCGTTGGTTTCAATCCCATTTCTTCACCCCTGTGAGCATCACCCGATGCAATGAGTGCTAAGTGGACTATTCAAATCATGAGAATTATTGGTCAGTTGTCACTAATACTCATGGATATGGGTCATAGATTAATGACTTACACTACGCAGTTAATCCCCAAAATAATATCTAATATCTTGCACTGCGGAAGCCCCTCTATGCTTAAATCATAAGCATCTTTGGCTAGTTTGTTGACCCATCATATATATGGTTTATGTATGTTCTGGTTAACCGATTGGTTTTCTTATCCATTTGTTATACAAATCTGTCTGATAAATAGCTCTTGAAGTCCTTGTATTGCATGAATATAGTTAGACTATCTTGAAGATACAATCCAGAGATTAAGGTATTCATCTTGATCCAAACCCACACCTATTATTGAGAAAATAGTTTCCAAAAAGATTAAGTTACCAGGCATCTCTGACTTACAGCCTATAAGAGTTTCCTGGAGTGATAACAAATTGGCGCCATTGCTGGGGAGAGGAGATTGAAGCTCAGCTTCCCTGGGAGACGACAAGATCCAACTTTGATGATAGACAAAGTTTGGACATTTTTTGGGTTGTAACCATCTATCTGGCGACTCCATTGGAACGAAGTGGCTCCGAAAAGAGCTCACACCAGGGCGAACCAAGAAGGACCACTGACAGCACCAGTTCCAGACCCTGAGAAGATCATCAGAAGGGGAAAATCTTTGCAAAGACAAACTTCCGGATCTGCAAGAGCATTAAATCTAGGTATTCCAACAGACACTTCTTCTTTCATATCTAAAGAACCTCTTGTTGAATCTCCTGCTGCTGAAACTTTTAATTCTCAGAAAATTGAAATTGTGTCGGAAAGCTTGAAGGTTGAGGAGCCTTCAGTTTCCTCTGATATTACAGACTCTGTTTTTGAGCATGATATCACATCCAACTTTAAAGAAGTAATTATAGGATCCCCTCAGCAAAAAGAATCCTCCTCTTCTTCTTTGAATTCCTCACCTACAAAGCCTATAGAGGGTGCCTTCTATATGCATACTAATCTGCCCGTTCTCGAAGATATCTTACAAGATCTTTCCTCTAAAGGTGAAGAAGGACTAGCCTCATTGCTCGGTCAGTTTTACAGAGCCTCTTATTTCCTGCCCAATTCAGAAAATTTTGCTCAAGGTGAATTAAGACAACCATTCTTTATAGACTCAACCATCCCATCTCAGCCTTCATCTTCTGAAGATTCTTCCTCTGCATCAACCCCTAAGAGTGTCATGGCTGTCCCTTTGACCAAGATGGAACAAATCTTAGCAAATAGGTATGCCCCAGTTGTGTTTCCCAACCCTTTATCTGCCATGCCAACTGGAGATTATCAGAAATATATGCCAAAGTTTACTGGATCTGGGGATTATACTGCCAAAGAACATATAGAAGCCTTTCATGCTTACGCTGAAAACATTAATATTTCAGAAGAAGATGTGTGGACCAGAGTTTTTGTGCAGAGTTTGAATGGCCAAGCCAGGAAATGGTTCAAAGAACTACCAGCAAATTCAGTGACAGGTATTGAGCAGTTAGATGAGGTGTTTTTAAAACATTGGGGAGAAAGAAGAGATCTCCTATATTACATTTCTGAGTTCGGGAACCTAAGAAGAGAAAATGGGGAGTCAGTTTCAGACTTCACCAAAAGATTTAATAAGATGTCCGTCAAGATTCCTGTAGAGATTAAGCCAAGTGATGCCTCAACAAAGATCACATTTTCTTCCGCTTTTGATCCAGAATTTTGTTTAATACTCAGGGAAAGAAGATCAGCCACACTTGCTTTGATGCAAGATGCTGCTCTTGAAGTTGAATCAAATATTATGGCATCTCAGAAACTGAAAGGAAAATTTGAGAGGAAAAAGTTTTCTGCCGAACCCCCTTTCTCTTCTAATACAAAAATGGAAAAGATGGCCAAGATGTTGGACAACTTGACATCTGAAATGTCAAAATTGAAGATTCAAAGTCATCAACCAACCAAGACTAAAGAACCGAATGCTTTTGTTCCAAGGAATCCCAATGCATTCCCTTACAGAAGGAACAACCAATCGGTCCAGATCCTTCAGAGAGACAAGAATGCAACTGATGATCAAAGAATCAAAACCCCCTTCCAAAATGCAATACTAGAAGAAGAATAGGAGATACCTCTTGACGAAGTTGAAGAAGTAGATGACATCAATTGTTTTGGGGATGAAAATGATTCCTCCTTTTTGACACAAGTGAATTATGAAGAAGCCAAGATGGATTAGGAAATTTGTGAGGCAAGTACTGAAGAATCTTTTTACCAGACCGATGATCAACAAGGTTATAATTTAAGATCAAAAAATGCTGCCCCCAAGCCATTGCTTGCTGCTCCTGGTAAGAAGAAAGAAGTTGCTACTAAGCAGCCTGCTGCCCCTGTAAAGCAGACCTCCATTCCTGCAAAACAACAGCAGAAGAAATCACAGCCCCAAGCCAAGGAACAAGTCATTCTCAAAGTCCCTTCTAACGAGGTAAAAACTTCTGACAGATCAACATACTCTTTTAATTTCGAATCAGAAATTCAGAAAGTAAAAATACCTATGCCATTGACCGAACTTATGAAGAATGACATTTTCAAGTCTGCCATCCTGAAGTCTTTTGAACCAAAGACCTCCCCATCTGCTGATTTTGTAAACTTACAAGATGACAAGCCAACAATAACTATAGGACCTATGGTAGAAGATCGAGATGACTCTTGTCCACCTTTCTATATATCCCTAAATGTTCATGATAAGATCCTTCACAACTGCTTGCTTGATTCAGGAGCTTCACACAATCTTATGCCCAAAGCAGTGATGGACGAACTTGGGCTTGAGGTCACCAAAACGTATCATGATCTCTTATCTTTTGACTCTAAGAAGGTCAGATGCCTTGGCCTCATAAAAGACCTTGTTATAAATCTTGCCCAATTGCCAATGAGAAGCATGGTAATGGATGTTGTGGTGGCTGATATCCCACCCAAGTTCGGATTCCTCTTGTCACGTCCATGGAGAAAAAGGTTGGGGGGTACCTTGCAGATGGATCTTTTGTATGCTACAGTCCCAGTGTTTGGAGGAGATCTAAAGAGACTCTACAGAGAGAATCAACTTGCCTACATCATCAGTGATGCAAAGAATTCTGTAAATCATCCTATTTATGCTGTAGACACAGACTTTGGCTCATGTATTCTTCAAATAGATGATTCTTAGTCAGCTCCTTTGTAGCTTGTAAAGACCACTGATCAACAAACTGATGAAAAATGTGTTCTAGTGTGGACCATGTATTTTGATGGTGCCAGTACCAAAGATTCAGTAGGTGCAGGGGTAGTTTTGTTTTCTCCTTTGGAAGAGGCTATGCATTTGTCTTTTAAGCTTGATTTCAAAACTACTAACAACATAGCAGAGTATGAGGCTTTGATATTTGGTTTAAACACAACCAAAGAGATGGGAATTAGAGGATTAAAGGTGTTTGGAGACATGGACCTCATCATACAACAAGTGAACAGTACTTTCCAAGCAAAACATGCCAGATTGAAGGCCTAGAGGGATGAGGTATGGAAAATCAGGGATTCTTTTTCCATTTTTAACATTTCTTATATACCCAGAGCTATGAATCAGCTTGCTGATTCCCTTGCTGTTTCATCCAGTCTTTTTATTCATCCTATGCCTCTCCGACTCAGTTATGAAATCCAAGTCAAATATAGACCATCTTTGCTTGACAATATTAAATACTGGAAGGTTTTTTAGGATGATGATGAGCTTAATAGATTTCTCCAGGTGATAGATGAATTTTCTGATATGCATATAGACCAGCAAAATCAAAATGAAGGGGAATCCTAGAAGCCTAAGCTAAAACAAAAAATGGGTCAGCATGATATTGTTCAACTGCCAAATAATTATATACCTCGGGGTCTAGTACCTCTTGAGAAGCTTTTTGATCATAATGATGTTCCCTACAAACCAGATAAGAAGGAACAAGAGCCTGCTGTCCATGAGCACAACATAGGAAGCGAAAGCTAGCCTAAATTCATAAATTTGTCCTCTGAATTGACTGCTGATCAAAAGTTCGAATACTGCAGCATTATGAAAGAATTCTCTGATGTTTTTGCTTGGAAATATAGTGATATGAAAACTTATGACTTTGAGATCATTCAACATAAGATTCCCCTCGAAAAGGACACCATCCCTTTCAAACAAAAACTCAGACCTATCAGTCCTCTTCTATTGCCTGTAATTGAAAGAGAAATCAAAAAGCTTTTTGATGCTAAGATCATAATCCCTTTAAGATACTCTAAATGGATTGCAAATCTGGTAATTGTGAGAAAGAAAAATGGTGAGATCAGGTTATGTGTCGACTTTAGAAACCTTAATAGATGCTGAAAGAAAGATAACTATCCCCTACCAAAGATGGAACATTTGCTGCAAAGAATTTTAGGGGCTACTGTTATGTCTTTCCTGGATGGTTTTTCTGGCTACAACTAGATTTCTATTCATCCTGATGACCAAGAGAAGACTTCTTTTACTACTCCTTGGGGTACCTTCATGTACGCCAAAATGCCATTCGGGTTAATGAATGTCGGGGCCACTTTTCAAAGGGCCATGGACATAGCTTTCGTGGGTGAGAAGGACAAGTTTGTCCTCATCTATCTAGATGACATCGTAGTTTATTCCAGTAGTCATGAAGAACATCTAAAGCATTTAAAAAGAGTATTTCTGAAGTGCAGGCAGTTTGGGATTTCATTGAATCCCTAAAAATCCCATTTTGCTCTCAGAAAAGGCAAGCTCCTAGGCCACATTATTTCAGCAGAAGGCGTGAAAATTGATCTAGCTTGGGTGGAAGCAATTCAGAGGCTGTCCTTACCAAGGTTGAAAAAGGATATTCAATCTTTGCTCGGTAAGATTAACTTTGTTAGAAGATTTGTTCCAAATTTTTCCAAGCTAGTAAAACACATAACATGTATGTTAAAAAAGGGATATGAGATTAAATGGACAGACAATGCAAGGAATTCATTTCAGGATATCAAACAGGCTATCATGCAATTGCCGACTCTAATAAGTCCAGATTACAACAAGAGTTTCTATATTTTTTCCTTCGCTTCTTATGACACGATGGCAACAGTCTTGTTACAGAAAGATGATGACAGTATGGATCACCCAGTTGCCTTCTTCAACAAAACACTCAAAGATGTTGAATTAAGGTATGATCCTATTGAAAAACAAGCCTATGCTCTCATCAAATCTTTAAAAGCTTTCAGAATTTATATCCTCCATGCAAAGGTTATTGCATATGTTCCTTCACCCTCAGTGAAGGACGTTTTGACTCAGCCTGATATTGATGGGAAAAGGGCTAAATGGATCGCAAAGTTAATCAAGTTCGACATAGAAGTAAAGCCCACTAAATTGGTAAAAGGACAAGGCCTTGCTAAGCTTTTGACGGAAGAAAACCATGAGTTGCTGGACATAAATTTCATGGGGGAAAATTCAACGAGTTTGCAAACAGAGGTGGCAGTAGAAGGACAACATAACAACCAACATGTGGTGGAGCATTTGTCCTCTTGTGAGTGGTACTAAGGTATTATTCATTTTTTACAAAAGTTGGAGGTTCCTCCTGAACTTAACACGACTCAAGCCCGAGCCCTTAATCTCAGAGCCATCAAATTTTGCATTTACAATAATTTGTTGTATTGGAAAGACCCTGCTGGTTTACTTCTCAGATGTTTAGACAAAGAAGAATCAGTTGAATTTATACATCAGTTTCATTCAAGTATTTGTGGAGGTCATCATTACTGGAAGACCACAGTTCATAAAATTCTAAGGGCTGGGTACTATTGGCCTTTTCTTTTCTTGGATGTGTGTGCTTTCGTCAAAGCTTGCGATAAATGTCAAAGATTCACAGGAAAACAACAACTAAAATCTCTGCCCCTGAGACCTATAGTGGTGAATGGCCCTTTTCAGCAGTGGGGTTTAGATTTTATAGGCGAGATTAATCCTTCGTCTAGTGGTCAACATAAATGGATCTTAGTAGCCACCGACTATTTTACAAAATGGATAGAGGCAGTTCCCACCAGGAACGCTACTCATCAAGTCGTCGTGAAAACATCCTGAGCAGATTCGTTTGCCCCAAAAGGCTGGTAACAGATAATGCAACAGCTTTCAAAGCTGATGCATTGGTTGATATGTGTAAATCAATGGGCATCCAATTGGTACATTCTACCCCCTATTACCCTCAAGGTAATGGCCTAGCCAAATCATCCAATAAGAGTCTAATCAGAATCATCAGAAAGCTATTAGAGGAGAACAAAAAGAATTGGGACTCTAAACTAAGGTTTTCTCTGTGGGCAGACAGAGTAACTATCAAGAAATCCATAGGAACCTCTCCATTCAAATTGGTCTATGGAACTGATGCTATTTTTCCTGTTCAGCTAGTTTTACCAGTGGCTAAATTCTTTCAGGAAGAACAAACTGAGTCAAATAATATGGTAAGAAGAATGCTCGATTTGGTAGAACTGTAGCAGGTCCGAGAACAGTTGGTGGACAAATCAGAGGCTCATCAAAAGAAGATCAAGGATACTTTTGACAGGAAGGAAAAGGTAGATAGTTTTCAGGTTGGTGATTGGGTTCTGAAATGGGACGCCCTCAGACAAGATAAAGGCAATCACAACAAGTTTGATTCTTTGTGGACTGGTCCTTTCATGATAACTCAAGTACAACACAACAACACATTCATTCTACAAAGTCTGGGAGGTGAAGAAATGTTCGGTAGCCCAGTCAACGGGCGATTTCTGAAACTCTATTTTGTCTAAGGCTGTGAAGCCTGGTCATTGTAATTTTATTTTTAGTCTTTGCTTTTATAGAATAACTCCATGCCCAATGGAAACACTAGTAGATAGTTTTAAGTTTTGTTTTTCAGGAAAGGCATTGGTTCTGTGGTTTATGAAACCTCACAGGGAGGCGTTCATCCCCAATAGGATCCAGTGTTATCTCCTCAAATAAATTGATTAAGATTTTGCTTTTTCAATTTTTTTAGAGGTACTTTTTAAAAAGATTTACTCATGTAATAAGTTTTGGACAGAAGTTCGTCTAGTCTGTGCCAGATTAAATTCAAATCTCAGGTTTCGATGGCTTAGGCGAACATACCAATTGTTCATTAGCCACCGAAAGCCTTAGCTTTCGGGAGCTAAAATAAAGGAATCCAAGGCTATTTAATCACCGAAACCATTGATGCAGGCAAAATACCAAACACGTCATTTTGTACGTTTCAAATAAGGGGTTCATTGTTTTCATGATTGCATAATCCGCCGAAAGTACTGCCGAGGGAACCGTTCATGATCAGAAAAGTCGATCCCGCTATTTGATGAGCACATCTCTCATATCATTGAACGTCATGGTGTTGTACTTCTCTTTCTCTTCAGTTAAAAACATCATGACTCTCGCACATCATCAGCCTTTTCGTCACATTCCTTGCAATCAGTGCCACAATCTAAAAGCGCCCGCATTTATCTTAGTCCTAGCCTGGCTAAGCCGATTATCTCTGAACCTATGCACTGTAACTCGGTCCGAAATTCACTCCTTCGATCACGGGTGTGCTACAACGTCGTAGAGAAATGAAGAAAGGAGCGACGACACTCAGGAAGAAACTTAATGATATCGGGTATCTTGAAGCTCATCCCGAGGTATGCCAAATATTCAAGAATGCAGGATGCTTTAATTTCTGTAAAAAATTAGACGGTTTTCATCAACAGGTGGCCGAGGCTTTTGCTTTGAGTTTCGATGGAAAGAAAGCATGCATTGGCCAGGACGAATTTCAAATTGATGAAGCTCTCATTGCCGAAGTTACCGAGCTTCCAACAGCTGGAGAAAGATGGTTTAAGACTACTGTGATTAAGAATATCGAGTTCAGGTCTTATCTGAAACCAGAACATTAAGGTTTAATTTGGAAGAAAGATATTCCTATATCTTTCCTTGAAGAGAAGTGGCAACAGTTACTCAAGGCTATAATGGTTTATATAACATGTGAGGGGCGATACAACAGGGTCATGATGTATCATTTTAAACTCATAAACCATTTTACAGAAAGAGACCCACTTAATCTACCCTATTTCCTCCACCGAAGTTTATCTAAGA
>JASDQU010735526.1:255727-266016 GCA_032191745.1 Picea mariana | reverse complement strand
TATAGTGGTAAAGTATGTAAAATAATGAGAGTGTTGATACAAAACCCACAATACTATGAATCAAAGGACAATTTGACAATGAAAGGGCAGGACGTTATAATATAATTAATAGTTAGTGTAAGAAAGATTTCACTCCTCACAAATATAAATTATTTTATATATTAAAACAACAAAATTCAAGACGAAGTGCCATGAAAATGCCTAAATACCTTGCAATCTACTATCAAATCTCATTTTTAATGCTACTATTTCCTCAATAAGAAAACAAAAAACATTTTAGTTGTAATTAATGATATGAAATAGATATGACTCTGAACTTAAATTTAAAAAAAGGAAATTAAAAAAATAAAAGAGATATGAAATAATTGTTTGTTTTATTCACTTCATCAAAGATCTCGTTATAATTTTACAATAATTTTACATAAAAATAATTTATACAATAAATTTATATAAAATAATTTATAATTCTACAATGGGTTTATATACCATTAATTTTTAAAGAAAAAATAATAATCTAAGATGTAGATAGCTCAAGCAAGCATTGAAAGTATGTAGCTAATTAATTATAAATGTAATTATAGATCTAGAAAGTGTGTTTGCAAAGGAGGAGTGTTCATAGTGATGCACTATGTTTCATGGGTGCACTCTTGTGTTTTGTATTAGTTACTCTTAGTTTAGATTGAAAATGTCTCCTCTTTCCTACTAAACTCCGAAGTATGTAACGAGGTGGAAATGGAGTGTAATAAGTAACATTCCATGTGGAGTGTTAAACTGCATCTACAAGTGGAGCTAGTCAGATTGCTAAGAGTTGGATACCAAGAACGAATACTTGTGTTTTGAACATGTACTCTATCCATATAGAAAGAAGTAACTAGGGAATCATATAGGAACCACCATGAGGAAGGTTGAAGAAGATGTATGTGGCATATATTTTATATGGAATCATGGAATATCAATGGAAACAAAATTCCCATGTGACTAAACTCTAGATCATTATTCCCATGAATTTGTGATGTGGTGCAATAAACATATGAGGCTTTGTGGTGACCTATTGATTGTATGATAAACGAGAGTCTCCAATAGGAAGTTTGGTGGAACAATAAATTGAAATACTAAAGAATATACTATAAGTAATAATGTGTCATGTTTTCCTCTCAGTTTAAGAATGAAACTACAAAGAGAAAAAATGTTAAAAGACATATATGTCCACGTTAGTGTTGATTGACAAGAAGTTGTGGAACTATTGGGAGATTGGTGTTGTTGTTGAAGACTGAGTGGTTGATGTGAGTATCTACCTAGTGTCAATTTCCTATGGTTCTAAATTCTAAGGGAATGTGGAACCTTAGGTGAAAATTTTGTGTTAGGCCATAAGTGTTGTATATGTGGATAGAGTGTTGGCTCCATGTGAGAATGTTCAATCTAAAATGGTAATGCAACTATGAATGGTGGAATAAGTGTCTCTTTGGAATCATAGATTGTAGTATTCTAGATATAAAGTAATATGCATAGCATAAATATTTTGGCTAGAAGTGGTAGAACAACAATGATATAACCAGAACAATACTAGAATAACACCAGAAATAACACCTTGATTAATGATAGCAATGTTTACTTGCCTCTTCAAGGGGGAAACCTCCAACAGAGAAGTGCTCTATTACAATAATATCCAAGAAAAATCTTCTGATACCCTCTACTATTATTTATACTAAATCTATCTATCCAAAAGAACAATCTAGAGGAAGATCCTTCTAGAAGCGGAAGCTTCTATTAGGTCTTCTTACAATTGACTTTTTCCTCCTCATTGCTAGGTCTTATTAATATTGACCTTTATTACATGGAAATATATTAGTCTACCCACTTGTGGGGTTAGGTAGGTTAGGTCCCTATCATGTCCTCCCCCTTAAAATCAACCTTGTCCTCAAGGCTTGAGATGAGGAAATTGTTGCAGAATGGTAGCTGGCTCTCAGGTGGCATCTGCAGGAGTTGTATCTTTCCACTAGACTAACACTTCCTTGATGGTGCGTTGACGAAGATGATGCTCACACTGATCCAAAATTGATTATGGATGCAACTAGATGGATCCTTCTTCATCCAACTCGGGAAGGCTGGTTTGAGTTTGGCACTTAGTTGCAATCACCTTCATGAAGAAGGAGACATGAAAAACAAGATGGATTTTAGAAGAACTAGGCAAATCTAACTGATAGGCCACCTATCCCATGTGCTTGAGAACTATTTAAGGACCATAAAATTTGGGCGCTAGTTTCTGACAATGTTCGAACTTGAGCGAAGTTTGTTTATAAGGTTTCATTCGAAGAAATACGTGTTCTCCTTCAACAAATTGACGTTCCGAGCGATCTTGATCGACTTGTTGCTTCATGCGATTCTAAGCCATGACCAAATTATCTTTGAGGGCATGTAGAATAGCTTCTCAAACTATAAATGTTTGGTCAACTGCTTGAACCTTCGAGACACCTGGCATGTAGGAGTAAATGGAAGGTGGATTTTGTCCATATACTACTTCAAAAGGAGACATGCAAGTAGTTGTATGGTAAGAAGTGTTGTACCACCATTCAACTAATGGTTTCATTGAGCCCATTGATTTTTTCTTTCAGAGGAAAAAAACTTCAAATAAGTCTCCAAACACTTGTTGACAACTTTAGTTTGACCATTAGTCTGGGGATGATAGGTAGTGTTGAGATGCAATTGGGTTCCTTGTAGCTTGAATAGTTCTTGCCAAAAATTGTGGGTGAAAGTGAGGTCTCAATTAGAAACAATAGAATGATTCATGTCATGAAGCTTGAAGATATGATCCATGAAAAGTTGAGCCACATTGGATGCAATAAATGGATGTTGAAGAGAACATAAATGAGCATGCTTGGAAAGGAGATCAACTACCACAATGATGACTGACTTATTGCCTAATTTAGGTAATCCCATAGTAAAATCCATAGATATGTCCCTCCAAATAGAGGGTGGAATTGGAAGTGGTTGGAGTGTGTCAAGGGATTTGATTGTTTCTCCCTTGTTACGTTGACAAACATCACATTCTTCCACAAAAATTCGTATGTACTTTTTCATACCAGCCCATAAAAAATAACATGTGAGCCTGTCATAGGTTTTGGTAAACCCTGAGTGCCCAGTTGTGGGAGTAGCATGAAGGTGAGAAAGCACCGTGGATTTAATTTTTGACTGTTTACTTAAATACGAACGACCTTTGTAGCGAAGCTCATCATTGTGCCAAGAGTAACCTAGGGGAACTAGAGAATTGTCTTGCAATTGTTGGATTAGATGCGAAAGTTTAGGATCTTGTAGCCATTCCTGGAAAACATCTTAGATCTAATCAGGTACAATGAAGGATAGGGAGAACAAGGACCCTTCATCTTCATATTTTCAAGAAAGAGCATGAGAAACAACATTTTGTTTTCCTTTCTTGTAAATGATCTCATAATCATATCCAAAGAACTTAGTTACCCATTTATGTTTCTCTCGAGAGGAAGGTCGTTGTTCCAGAAAATACTTGAGGCTTTGATGATCTGTCTTAATTTGGAAGCGTTTCCCTAAGAGATAAGGGTGCTGAAGATCCATTGTATGCAGAATAAACAACATTTCCTTTTCATAGATTGATTGGCCCAAATGGTGTTCTCAAAAATATGTGTTGGTAAAGGCCAAAGTTATGCCTTGTTTCATAAGGACTACTCCAATTCCTCTCCCAGAGGCATCACATTCTAGGACAAAGGTCTTTGTAAAAACATGAAGGGCCAAGACCGGAGTAGTGCACATAGCCGCCTTCAATGCTTGAAAGGCCATATCAATTGTGGGAGTCCAAGTGAAATAACTACTTTTAATTAGAGCAGTGAGAGGTGCCACAATCTTTCCATCATTCTGAACAAACTTGTGATAATAGATTGTTAAATGCATAAAACCATGCAATATTTTGATAGTATCGGGGTGAGTCCAATCATGCATTACTTTAATCTTCTTAGGATCCACTCGGATAGCAGCATTCCCAATAATATGAACCAAGTACTCAACTTTTGAGGCGCCAAAGGCACATTTAGAGTGTTTGAGAAAAATTTGATGTTGAGTTAGTAGATGAAGAACTTGATCCACATGGGCAAGATGGGATTGCCAAGTTTTACTATAGATGAGAATATCATCAAATAAAACTAAGACAAAATGATGGAGAAAAGGACGTAAGACATGATTCATGAGGCTTTAGAAGGTGGAGGGGGAATTACATAGGCCAAAGGGCATGACCAACAACTTATAGTAACCCTCATGAGTTTGGAAGGTAGTCTTGGGGATGTCATCGAATTGCATATGTATCTAGTGGTAGCGAGAACACGAATCAAGTTTAGTGAAATATTGAGCACCACTCAACTCATCCAAGAGATCATCAATGAAAGGAATGGGAAACTTGTCCTTGATGGTGAGTTTATTGAGGACATGAAATTCATGACACATGCACCAAGTACCTTCTTTCTTATGTACCATGACCACAAGAGAATAATACAGGTTGGTACTAGGGTGGATAACACCTACTTGTAGCAATTCCTGCACTATTTTCTCAATTTCATTCGTTTGGGAAAATGGTTGACGATAAGGGAGAACATTAGGAGGAAGAATTCTAGGAACAAGGGGTATGGAATGATCATGAACACCACAAGAAGGTGGAAGTCCCTGATGAGTGGAAAAAATTGTTTGGTGTTTGGAGAGAATAGCTTGGAGGTCAAGATGCACAAAGGGTGTCTCAACCATGTGAATAGAATGGATTTGAGAAATAATACTGGACTGGCATTTCTTGAGGATCTTTTCAATGCAAACGGAACTAATGATGTCATGAGAACCAACTGTGAGACCTTGAAAGTGATACATGTGTCCCTTCTGTTGGAATTCCATGGTTAATTCCTTAAAATCCATAAGAATGGGACCCAAAGTGTGTAACCATTCAACACCTAGCACAATGTCACAANATGGAAAACATATGATATTTCAAGTGGTAATGTCCAATTTGAAGATGTACATTTTCACAATGCCCACCACATTTCATGGACCCACCATTGTCTATCATGATTTGAAAATTATTGACAACACGAATATAGCAATTGGTTTCCTGGGCAATGTGACGATGAATAAAATTGTGGGTGCTACCACTGTCGACAAGGATGATGACCTTCCTATTATTAATACAACCATTGATATTGAGGGTTTGTGGAGCAGAGAAGCCAATGAGTGCATGCAAGGAAATGAGTGGTTCAACTTTAGGTGGGTCAGCGGGCTCCTGGGTACCATTAGGAAGGGAGGGCTCTTAAAAAAGTGGAACTATCACATCTTCATCAGGAACATCTTTGGAAATGGCCATAGAAAGTTTTTGTTCCTTACACTTGTGCCCCGGAAAATATTTTTCATCACAATTATAACAAAGACCCTTCATTTGGTGTTCACCCATTTCATCCCTAGTTAATGTTTGGACCTTGAGGGGAGTGATAGGGGGGTTAGGATTAGAGGGTCAAGGGTGAGGAACAAATGAGGTTTTTTAGTTCTAGGAAAAAACAACTTGTTGGGCCTCTTTATCACGTTTAGTAGCTTCCAACCAAGTCTGAGGGCAGACCATGAGAACCTGGGATCAGATTTCATCCTTTAGGCCACTAATAAATCATTTACAGAACAAAGAATCTAACATACCCTCAATTTGAAAGTCCAAATGCTCAAAAGAAGTTATAAAGTCATCTAATGTGCCTGATTGTTTCAACTTGGTCAAATGACCAAGATAGTGGGTATCAGTTTCAAAGCAGTCATAGATCTCTGCAACAAACTGGGTCCAGGAAATATACCCTTGACATGCATTTTTACACCATTTCCACCATTTTCATCATTTAGGATCTAGATATAGGACGCCAAAAAATGTTTGGTCAAGTCATCATTAATACATGTAGAGAAAAATATTGCTCCATTTGAGTGACCCAATCCGTAGGATCAGAGCCATCAAATTTATTGACCTCGGCGTGGGGAAGACAGGGGTCAAGATGAAAGGAGTTGGATTGAAAATGCAGAGAATGAGAGGAATCAGTAGCATTGGGTTGGTCTGAGGAGGAAGGACCCGAAGGGCGGTTTAAGAATTGGTTGAAATCGGACTAGAGTCTGTTAAATTGGTTCATGAAGTTGGCTTCCATGGTGTCAAATTTTTTGTCGACTTGGGTATCGATTTGTGCATGTAGGGAATTGGTAGAGGCAATCTCAGATGTCATGTGATTGATGGAAGCTTTCATGTCTTGGTTCCGAGTGGTGGCCATTTGGAGAGGGAAAGTTTGGGTAAGGAAAAATGGGTGGGTGGGACCAAAAAAAAGACTTATAAGTGATAGGTGTTATCACATAAAATTTCCCAAGGTCACAGCTGATAGCCATAGGTGCAGGAAATTAGGCGAGTGTAGTTTCAAGTAGAAAAACTCCACTGTGCATTTCGATTTGGTACCATCTCTAAACATAGTTGGAAGGTTTCTACAATTGGCATGCAGATAAAACATTGGTGGAGGTGAAAAAATAGTTGGCACGCCTAGATCACAGAGTGCGATCGGATTGATGACCACCAATCATTTCAGCGCCAAAACTTGCACGGGTGTTAAAATCCAAAGGGCAGGACAAAATCCAAACCACGATATTGTGGGGAGGCTACCTGGAAGAAAGCGGTGCATTTCAGGACAGAAAGCGGTGTGGGACCAAACCTCTTTCGACGGCCCCGAAATCACATGATCCTACAATGCCGTATGTAACAAAAGCACATGGCCACCCGCTGGTAGTCAATACGTGGCCCGAATTCACATGCTTATTCATCGCCCAATCCATGAGTGGCACGTGGTCACCCGCTAATCATCTAACCACGCTCTGATCCCAAGGAAGATTCAGTTAATGAAAAAGGACTACTAATTGAAACCTCGGCTCAATCCATAAATAGAAGGCATGAAATCTCTAGCCGAGGAGACGAAACTGTCAGCCCGAGGTACCGCAATGGACGGTTTCGTCTTGCAGGCCCAAACTGATATGATATTGTGTCTAAAAATAGGAAACACATACACTTTGATAGAAGGATGCACAAGCGTAAAGCCTTAAATGGTATGGCCATATCACACTCCTGGAAGTTGTGTACTGATATGAATATAAATAGATCAGTTCAAGATTTTTTTATGGTCTTCGATGGTTTAGCAGAGATCCCTATTTTGTAATTTTTGATAACATAGTTGTTCTCTAGTTATGCATGAGACTTGATACTTTCTCATTAATAGAATTCAACTTCTTTCATCATCTTGTTTAATCTGTGTTGAAACACTTATGCATGGAGGATCCAAACAAGGGTTGTAATTGTATTGTAATGTGGGTTTGATTATAATGTTTTTTTGACCTCTCTCGGTATTTTATTTGTTTCCTTGTTTCCTATTATGTTGAAATTCTCATGCATGGAAGATCCAAATTAGGATTTGTAGTCGCATGGTAATGGAGGTTTGATTATTATGTTGCTGTGATTTATTTCAGTGTCTGGAACTTAAGTTCAAGAGTTCTCTTGTGCCTGAGTTTTTCTTCACCAAGCTTCTTGAAGGCCAGATGCTCATGGCACACTTGTCCACTATCCTCACTAAGTGTTCCTCCTTCTCACCTTTATCCTTATACCATTGATTGAAGTTAATGAGGACCTCATTTCTTTATGCATTGCTTGTCCAATTTCCGTGTTAAAACATTCTTGTACCAAGCTTTCTCCATTTGATCTCCACTCATAAACGTAACTCCAAAAACATTTTGATAGGTACTTGGCTTATCATCTTGCATTCTAAGGGTGACTCTTAGTGCTAAAAGTAATCGAATCATTGTCAGAGAGTGAATTAAATACATTTCCTTGGGATTGAACGACAAAAAAATTATGATTATGAAGGTGCATCAGAAATCAGTACCTTGAAGATTGCAACTTGCACCTAGCGACTCCACTATTTCAGTTGTGTCTCCCAAAGGAAGACATATGAGGTCTACTCCACATCTTCCTCTGGCGACACCTAAAGTTGACCCATAAAATATTATCAATAAGGAAAAGCTTTCTCAAGAAGGATTTTCAGCTGTTGTTCTAGATTGAAAATCTCCTTGGGAAGAACGACATTGCAGAGATCTAGTTTTAGATGGTGACTAAAGCTGGACACATTATTCTGACTACTCATATTTCACCATGGAAACTCCACTGGTTTGAAATGCAGAGGATTTTATCTTAGAGGTATGCCTTCTGTTATTTTTCAAAAATAGTTGGTTTCCCTAATCCATTTCCTAGTAGAGATGAATGGGAAAGTAGCCTTCCTAAATTTCATGGAGAAGAGTGGGATCTACCAGCTGAACACTTGTTGTATTTTCATGATTTTATTCATCAACTTCGTATCGTGCATAAATATGTTCAGATAAATCTTTTCATTTATTCAATAGAGGGGATTGCTCATGATTGGTGTCGATCTCTTCCAACTGCAAGTATCAGCTCTTTGACAGGTTTTCATGCATCTTTTAATTCATTTTGTAAAGAGTATTTTTCAGCTGAACGTGTTTTTGAGGGATGTTGTGAAGAGTTTTCTTTACTCCATAAATATTCTTCTAGTCATGAAAGCCCGATTTGTGATGAAGAATTTATTGTAGAAGAAAACATTTACCATGAATATCATGAGGTGTTGAATGATATTCATTATGATAGCAATAACACAGAAACATCTGGCATCATATCATATGTATCCATTGTTTTAAATATTCATTAATATCAACATGTCTCTTATGAATATTCCAATGTCGAAGATCAAGTGTATTATGTAGTAGATATTTTGATTGACTATGAAGTTGAGATAGATGATAAGCTAGTTAAAAAAACTAATGAAGATTTCTCTCTGTTTTTTCCTAGATTTTCATAATTGAAGGCAGATGTTGTTTTCTTCTCTTATAAAGGAAATGCAAAGGATATTCATGTCCTTGAAACAAATGTTTTTGGAATCCCTTCTTATGATGAAGAATTTGTTTGAAATACTAACAAAAAACAACGAATGTTTGATGAATATCCCAGTGAAGATGATGAAGAGAAGAGCTTTTTCATGGCCTCTTTGGAACCTTGTAGCATGGTTCCTGTGTATGATAATTATGAACCTGATCCTTGGGAGGGCCATGAAGGAGAAAATGAAGAGCTAAATGTGCAGCTTATCTCAAGTCCAACACTTGTAAATGAGAAAATATCACCTGGTATTAGCCAACCTGCATCAATCCTTTAACCACTTGTACATGCTAAGAACATCAAACTATTAGAAAAACAGGACCGTGGAGCAATAAAATAAAACAAATGCGGAAACAAAACACAAAAGATACACAATACAATAGACACACAGATTTACGTGGTTCACCCAGTGTGGGCTACATCCACTAGAGAAATTGCCAGGTCCCTCCTTTATTATTATCCATCATATGAAGGCATACAACCTACTGCAAACCTACTGTAAACTCTTCTTCTTTCTCTCACAGTCTCCTATCTCAGAATACAATATTCACCATCAACCATAGCCACAATACATTTCCCTCATAAAAGAGGGTTGCCTTCTAGGGCAAAAAACCCTAACATATTCTCTATCGTTAGATCTGTGACCTTATAATGAACGATCCATATTTACAATGAAATTAAAATATACATTTACAAGGCAATTTTTCCTTTGGGGGCCCGCTTGCCCCCAGACCCCGCAGAGGGGGTACCCCCCACTTTTCACTCCCCCGCATGGAAGAGTGTACATACTTCTGGGGTGTAAATACTTCATGGGGTATTAACACGGCTGAAAGCAAGGACCTCTGAATCAGGAAGATAATCAGGATCCACAACTAACACAAACAACAGGTGAGAAGTAATGAAGTAAAGGAGGTAATTTCCTACTAGTTTAGCATGCCTTATTATAAATTTTATGACCCTATGGGGTTATATATGGAGTTGAGTTCTCCAAAAGAATTGGAGCCTACAAAATTATTCGTCTTATCATCATTTGAGGGTATTGACAATGTTACAAAACATGTCTTCATTATGTTGTCATACTTCCTTTACATTTTGAGGATAATGTGCATTGAAAGGAGGAATTATATTACCAAGAAATTTGGGTGGATATGCGGGAAGTTTTCTTTCACCTAGCACTTTGTAAAAAAAATAGTTAGTCTAGGATTATACATAAATAAGCTTCCTCTCGAGCACATTTGTTTGTTTTAGTTTTTGTAAGTAGAAGAGTGTACATGTCGGTTGTGGTCCTCAG
>JASDQU010735526.1:204312-255538 GCA_032191745.1 Picea mariana | reverse complement strand
TATAGTGGTAAAGTATGTAAAATAATGAGAGTGTTGATACAAAACCCACAATACTATGAATCAAAGGACAATTTGACAATGAAAGGGCAGGACGTTATAATATAATTAATAGTTAGTGTAAGAAAGATTTCACTCCTCACAAATATAAATTATTTTATATATTAAAACAACAAAATTCAAGACGAAGTGCCATGAAAATGCCTAAATACCTTGCAATCTACTATCAAATCTCATTTTTAATGCTACTATTTCCTCAATAAGAAAACAAAAAACATTTTAGTTGTAATTAATGATATGAAATAGATATGACTCTGAACTTAAATTTAAAAAAAGGAAATTAAAAAAATAAAAGAGATATGAAATAATTGTT
This sequence comes from Picea mariana, assembly GCA_032191745.1. Classification (NCBI taxonomy): domain Eukaryota; kingdom Viridiplantae; phylum Streptophyta; class Pinopsida; order Pinales; family Pinaceae; genus Picea; species Picea mariana. Next base: position 255,168 of record JASDQU010735526.1, on the reverse strand, counting down.
TGTTTTATTCACTTCATCAAAGATCTCGTTATAATTTTACAATAATTTTACATAAAAATAATTTATACAATAAATTTATATAAAATAATTTATAATTCTACAATGGGTTTATATACCATTAATTTTTAAAGAAAAAATAATAATCTAAGATGTAGATAGCTCAAGCAAGCATTGAAAGTATGTAGCTAATTAATTATAAATGTAATTATAGATCTAGAAAGTGTGTTTGCAAAGGAGGAGTGTTCATAGTGATGCACTATGTTTCATGGGTGCACTCTTGTGTTTTGTATTAGTTACTCTTAGTTTAGATTGAAAATGTCTCCTCTTTCCTACTAAACTCCGAAGTATGTAACGAGGTGGAAATGGAGTGTAATAAGTAACATTCCATGTGGAGTGTTAAACTGCATCTACAAGTGGAGCTAGTCAGATTGCTAAGAGTTGGATACCAAGAACGAATACTTGTGTTTTGAACATGTACTCTATCCATATAGAAAGAAGTAACTAGGGAATCATATAGGAACCACCATGAGGAAGGTTGAAGAAGATGTATGTGGCATATATTTTATATGGAATCATGGAATATCAATGGAAACAAAATTCCCATGTGACTAAACTCTAGATCATTATTCCCATGAATTTGTGATGTGGTGCAATAAACATATGAGGCTTTGTGGTGACCTATTGATTGTATGATAAACGAGAGTCTCCAATAGGAAGTTTGGTGGAACAATAAATTGAAATACTAAAGAATATACTATAAGTAATAATGTGTCATGTTTTCCTCTCAGTTTAAGAATGAAACTACAAAGAGAAAAAATGTTAAAAGACATATATGTCCACGTTAGTGTTGATTGACAAGAAGTTGTGGAACTATTGGGAGATTGGTGTTGTTGTTGAAGACTGAGTGGTTGATGTGAGTATCTACCTAGTGTCAATTTCCTATGGTTCTAAATTCTAAGGGAATGTGGAACCTTAGGTGAAAATTTTGTGTTAGGCCATAAGTGTTGTATATGTGGATAGAGTGTTGGCTCCATGTGAGAATGTTCAATCTAAAATGGTAATGCAACTATGAATGGTGGAATAAGTGTCTCTTTGGAATCATAGATTGTAGTATTCTAGATATAAAGTAATATGCATAACATAAATATTTTGGCTAGAAGTGGCAGAACAACAATGATATAACCAGAACAATACTAGAATAACACCAGAAATAGCACCTTGATTAATGATAGCAATGTTTATTTGCCTCTTCAAGGGGGAAACCTCCAATAGAGAAGCGCTTTATTACAATAATATCCAAGAAAAATCTTTTGATACCCTCTACTCTTATTTATACTAAATCTATCTATCCAAAAGAACAATCTAGAGGAAGATCCTTCTAGAAGCGGAAGCTTCTATTAGGTCTTCTTACAATTGACTTTTTCCTCCTTATTGCTAGGTCTTATTAATATTGACCTTTATTACATGGAAATATATTATTCTACCGACTTGTGGGTTTAGGTAGGTTAGGTTCCTATCATGTCCTCCCCCTTAAAATCAACCTTGTCCTCAAGGCTTGAGATGAGGAAATTGTTGCATAATGGTAGCTGGCTCTCAGGTGGCATCTGCGGGAGTTGTATCTTTCCACTAGACTAACACTTCCTTGATGGTGCATTGACGAAGATGATGCTCACGCTGATCCAAAATTGATTGTGGATGCAACTAGATGGAACCTTCTTCATCCAACTCGGGAAGGCTGGTTTGAGTTTGGCACTTAGTTGCAATCACCTTCTTGAAGAAGGAGACATGAAAAACAAGATGGATATTAGAAGAAATAGGCAAATCTAACTGATAGGCCACCTATCCCACGTGCTTGAGAACTATTTAAGGACCATAAAGTTTGGGCACTAGTTTCTGACAATGTTCGAACTTGAGGAAAGTTTGTTTATAAGGTTGCATTCGAAGAAATATGTGTTCTCCTTCAACAAATTGACGTTCCAAGCGATCTTGATCGACTTGTTGCTTCATGCGATTCTAAGCCATGACCAAATTATCTTTGAGGGCATGTAGAATAGCTTCTCAAACTATAATTGTTTGGTCAACTGCTTGAACCTTTGAGACACCTGGCATGTAGGAGTAAATGGAAGGTGGATTTTGTCCATATACTACTTCAAAAGGAGACATGCAAGTAGTTGTATGCTAAGAAGTGTTGTACCACCATTCAACTAATGGTTTCATTGAGCCCATTGATTTTTTATTTCAGAGGAAAAACACCTCAAATAAGTCTCCAAACACATGTTGACAACTTTAGTTTGACCATTAGTCTGGGGATGATAGGAAGTGTTGAGATGCAATTGGGTTCCTTGTAGCCTGAATAGTTCTTGCCAAAAATTGCTGGTGAAAGTGAGGTCTCGATTAGAAACAATAGAATGATTCATGTCATGAAGCTTGAAGATATGATCCATGAAAAGTTGATCCACATTGGATGCAATAAATGGATGTTGAAGAGAACATAAATGAGCATGCTTGGAAAGGAGATCAACTACCACAATGATGACTGACTTATTGCCTAATTTAGGTAATCCCACAATAAAATCCATAGATATGTCCCTCCAAATAGAGGGTGGAATTGGAAGTGGTTGGAGTGTGTCAAGGGATTTGATTGTTTCTCCCTTGTTACATTGACAAACATCACATTCTTCCACAAAAATTCGAATGTACTTTTTCATACCAGCCCATAAAAAAGAACATTTGAGCCTGTCATAGGTTTTGGTAAACCCTAAGTGCCCAGTTGTGGGAGTAGCATGAAGGTGAGAAAGCACCATGGATTTAATTTTTGACTGTTTACTTAAATACAAACAACCTTTGTAGCAAAGCTCATCATTGTGCAAAGAGTAACCTAGGGAAACTAGAGAATTGTCTTGCACTTGTTGGATTAGATGCGAAATTTTAGGATCTTGTAGCCATTCCTGGAAAACATCTTAGATCCAATCAGGTACAATGAAGGATAGGGAGAACAAGGACCCTTCATCTTCATATTTTCAAGAAGGAGCATGAGAAACAACATTTTGTTTTTCTTTCTTGTAAATGATCTCATAATCATATCCAAAGAACTTAGTTACCCATTTTTGTTTCTCTTGAGAGGAAGGTCGTTGTTCCAGAAAATACTTGAGGCTTTGATGATCTGTCTTAATTTGGAAGCGTTTCCCTAAGAGATAAGGGCGCTAAAGATCCATTGTATGCAAAATAAACAACATTTCCTTTTCATAGATTGATTGGCCCAAATGGCGTTCTCAAAAATTTGTGTTGGTAAAGGCCAAAGTTATGCCCTGTTTCATAAGGACTACTCCAATTCCTCTCCCAGAGGCATCACATTCTAGGACAAAGGTCTTTGTAAAAACATGAAGGCCCAAGACCGGAGTAGTGCACATAGTCGCCTTCAATGCTTGAAAGGCCATATCAATTGTGGGAGTCCAAGTGAAATAATTACTTTTAATTAGAGCAGTGAGAGGTGCCACAATCTTTCTATCATTCTGAACAAACTTGCAATAATAGATTGTTAAACGCATAAAACCATGCAATATTTTGATAGTATTGGGGTGAGGCAAATCATGCATTACTTTAATCTTCTTAGGATCCACTCGGACAACAGCCTTCCCAACAATATGACCCAAGTACTCAACGTTTGAGGCACCAAAGGCACATTTAGAGTGTTTGAGAAAAAGTTGATGTTGAGTTAGTAGATGAAGAACTTGATCCACATGGGCAAGATGAGATTGCCATGTTTTACTATAGATGAGAATATCATCAAATAAAACTAAGACAAAATGATGGAGAAAAGGACGTAAGACAAGATTCATGAGGCTTTAGAAGGTGGAGGGGGAATTACATAGGCCAAAGGGCATGACCAACAACTTATAGTGACCCTCATGAGTTTGAAAGGTAGTCTTGGGGATGTCATTGAATTGCATACGTATCTAGTGGTAGCCAGAACACGAATCAAGTTTAGTGAAATATTGAGCACCACTCAACTCATCCAAGAGATCATCAATGAAAGGAATGGGAAACTTGTCCTTGATGGTGAGTTTATTGAGGACATGAAATTCATGACACATGCACCAAGTACCTTCTTTCTTATGTACCATGACCACAAGAGAAGAATAAGGGTTGGTACTAGGGTGGATAACACCTACTTGTAGCAATTCCTGCACTATTTTCTCAATTTCATTCTTTTGGGAAAATGGTTGACGATAAGGGAGAACATTAGGAGGAAGAATTCTAGGAACAAGGGGTATGGAATGATCATGAACACCACAAGAAGGTGGAATTCCCTGACGAGTGGAAAAAAATGTTTGGTGTTTGGAGAGAATAGCTTGGAGGTCAAGATGCACAAAGGGTGTCTCAACCATGTGAATAGAATGGAGTTGAGCAATAATACTGGATTGGCATTTCTTGAGGATCTTTTCAATGCGAACGGAACTGATGATGTCATGAGAACCAACTGTGAGACCTTGAAAGTGATACATGTGTCCCTTCTGTTGGAATTCCATGGTTAATTCCTTAAAATCCATAAGAATGGGACCCAAAGTGTGTAACCATTCAACACCTAGCACAATGTCACAACCACCCATTTCAATGGAAAACATATGACATTTCAAGTGGTAATGTCCAATTTGAAGATGTACATTTTCACAATGCCCACCACATTTCATGGACCCACCATTGTCTATCATGATTTGAAAATTATTGACAACACAAATATAGCAATTGGTTTCCTGGGCAATGTGACGATGAATAAAATTGTGGGTGCTACCACTGTCAACAAGGATGATGACCTTCCTATTATTAATACAACCATTGATATTGAGGGTTTGTGGAGCAGAGAAGCCAGTGAGTGCATGCAAGGAAATGAGTGGTTCAACTTTAGGTGGGTCAGCGGGCTCCTGGGTAGCATCGGAAAGGGAGGGCTCTCAAAAAAGTGGAACTATCACATATTCGTCGGAAACATCTTCGGAAATGGCCATAGAAAGTTTTTGTTCCTTACACTTGTGCCCCGGAAAATATTTTTCATCACAATTATAGCAAATACCCTTCATTTGGTGTTCACCCATTTCATCCCTAGTTAATGTCTGGACCTTGAGGGGAGTGATAGGGGGGTTAGGATTAGAGGGTCAAGGGTGAGGAACAAATGAGGTTTTTTAGTTCTAGGAAAAAACAACTTGTTGGGCCTCTTTATCATGATTAGTAGCTTCCAACCAAGTCTGAGGGTAGACCATGAGAACTTGGGATCAGATTTCATCCTTTAGGCCACTAATAAATCATTCACAGAACAAAGAATCTAACATACCCTCAATTCGAAAGTCCAAATGATCAAAAGAAGTTATAAAGTCATCTAATGTGCATGATTGTTTCAACTTGGTCAAATGACCAAGATAGTGGGTATCAGTTTCAAAGTGGCCATAGATCTCTGCAACAAACTGGGTCCAGGAAATATACCCTTGACATGAAATTGGACTAGAGTCTATTAAATTGGTTCATGAAGTTGGCTTCCATGGTGTCAAATTTTTTGTCGACTTGGGTATCGATTTGTGCATGGAGGGAATTGGTAGAGGCAATCTCAGATGTCATGTGATTGATGGAAGCTTGCATGTCTTGGTTTCGAGTGGTGGCCATTTGGAGAGGGAAAGTTTGGGTAAGGAAAAATGGGTGGGTGGGACCAAAAAAAAGACTTATAAGTGATAGGTGTTATCACACAAACTTTCCCAATGTCACAGCTAATAGCCATAGGTGCAGGAAATTAGGTTAGTGTAGTTTCAAGTAGAAAAAATCCACTGTGCATTTCGATTTGGTACCATCTCTAAACATAGTTGGAAGGTTTCTACAATTGGCAGGTGGATAAAACGTTGGTGGAGGTGCTAAAATAGTCGGCACGCCTAGATCACAGAGTGCGATCGGATCGACGACCACCAATCATTTCAGCGCCAAAACTTGCACGGGTGTTAAAATCCAAAGGGCAAGACAAAATCCAAACCACGGTATTGTGGGGAGGCTACCTAGCAGAAAGCGGTGCATTTCAGGCCCGAAAGTGGTGTGGGACCAAACCTCTTTCAACGGCCCCAAAATCACATGATCCTACAACGCCTTATGTAACAAAATCATGTGGCCACCCGCTGGTAGTCAATACGTGGCCCGAATTCACATGCTTATTCATCGCCCAATCCATGAGTGGCACGTGGTCACCCGCTAATCGTCTAACCATGCTCTAATCCCAAGGAAGATTCAGTTAATGAAAAAGGACTACTAGTTGAAACCTCAGCTCAATCCATAAATAGAAGGCATGAAATCTCTAGCCGAGGAGATGAAACTATCAGCTCGAGGTGCCGCAATGGACGATTTCATCTTGCAGTCCCATACTGATATGATATTGTGTCTGAAAATAGGAAACACATACACTTTGATAGAAGGATGCACAGGCGTAAAGCCTTAAATGGGATGGCCATATCACACTCCTGGAAGTTGTGGACTGATCTGAATATAAATAGATCAGTTCAAGATTTTTTTATGGTCTTCGATGGTTTAGCAGAGATCCCTATTTTGTAATTTTTGATAACATAGTTGTTCTCTAGTTATGTATGAGACTTGAGACTTTCTCATTAATAGAAGTCAACTTCTTTCATCATCTTGTTTAATCTGTGTTGAAACACTTATGCATGGAGGATCCAAACAAGGGTTGTAATTGTATTGTAATGTGGTTTTGATTATAATGTTTTTTGACCTCTCTCAGTATTTTATTTGTTGCCTTGTTTCCTCTTATTTTGAAATTCTCATGCATGGAAGATCCAAATTAGGATTTGTAGTCACATGGTAATGGAGGTTTGATTATTATGCTGTTGTGATTTATTTCAGTGTCTGGAACTTAAGTTCAAGAGTGCTCTTGTGCCTGAGTTTTTCTTCACCAAGCTTCTTGAAGGCCAGATGCTCATGGCACACTTGTCCACTCTCCTCACTAAGCCTTCCTCCTTCTCACATTTATCCTTATATCACTGACTGAAGTTAATGAGGACCTCATTTCTTTATTCATTGCTTGTCCAATTTCTGTGTTAAAACATTCTTGTACCAAGCTTTCTCCATTTGATCTCCACTCATAAACCTAACTCCAAAAACATTTTGATGGGTACTTGGCTTATCCTCTTTCATTCTAAGGGTGACTCTTAGTGCTAAAATTAATGGCATCATTGTTGGAGAGTGAATTAAAGGCATTTCCTTGGGATTGAATGACAAAAAAATTATGATTATGAAGGTGCATTAGAAATCAGTACTTTGAAGATTGCAACTTGCACTTGGCAACTCGACTATTTCAGTTGTGTCTCCCAAAGGCAGACACATGAGGTCTACTCCACATCTTCCTCTGGAAACACCTAAAGTTGACCCATAAAATATTATCAAGAAGGGAAAGCTTTCTCAAGAGGGCTTTTGAGCTGTTGTTCCAGATTGAAAATCTCCTTGGGAAGAACGACATTCTAGAGATCTAGTTTTAGATGGTGACTAAAGCTGGACACATTATTCTGACTACTCATATTTCACCATGGAAACTCCACTGGTTTGAAATGCGGAGGATTTTATCTTAGAGGTATTCCTTCTGTTATTTTTCAAAAATAGTTGGTTTCCCTAATCCATTTCCTAGTAGAGATGAATGGGAAAGTAGCCTTCCTAAATTTCATGGAGAAGAGTGGGATGTACCAGCTGAACACTTGCTGTATTTTCATGATTTTCTTCATCAACTTCATATCGTGCATAAATATGTTCAGATAAATCTTTTCAGTTATTCAATAGAGGGGATTGATCATGATTGGTGTCGATCTCTTCCAACTGCAAGTATCAACTCTTTGACAGGTTTTCATGCATCTTTTAATTCATTTTGTAAAGAGTATTTTTCAGCTGAACGTATTTTTGAGGGATGTTGTGAAGAGTTTTCTTTACTCCATAAATATTCTTCTAGTCATGAAAGCCCGATTTGTGATGAAGAATTTATTGTAGAAGAAAACATTTACCATGAATATCATGAGGTGTTGAATGATATTTATTATGATAGCAATAACACAAAAACATCTGGCATCATATCATATGTATCCATTGTTTTAAATATTCATTAATATCAACATGTCTCTTATGAATATTCCAATGTCGAAGAGCAAGTGTATTATGTAGTAGATATTTTGATTGACTATGAAGTTGAGATAGATGATAAGCTAGTTAAAAAAACTAATGAGGATTTCTCTCTGTTTTTTCCTAGATTTTCATAATTGAAGGTAGATTTTGTTTTCTGCTCTTATAAAGGAAATGAAAAGGATATTCATGTCCTTGAAACAAACGTTTTTGGAATCCCTTCTTATGATGAAGAATTTGTTTCAAATACTAACCAAAAACAACGAATGTTTGATGAATATCCCAGTGAAGATGATGAAGAGAAGATCTTTTCCATGGCCTCTTTGGAACCTTGTAGCATGGTTCCTGTGTATGATAATTATGAACCTGATCCTTGGGAGGGACATGAAGGAGAAAATGAAGAGCTAAATGTGCAACTTATCTCAAGTCCAACACTTGTAAATGAGAAAATATCACCTGGTATTAGCCAACCTGCATCAATCCTTTCACCACTTGTACATGTTAAGAACATCAAACTGTTAGAAAAATAGGACCGTGGAGCAATAAAATAAAACAAATGCGGAAACAAAACACAGAAGATACACAATACAATAGAGACACAGATTTGCGTGCTTCACCCAGTGTGGGCTACATCCGCCAGAGAAATTGCCAGGTCCTTCCTTTATTATTATCCATCATATGAAGGGATACAACCTACTGCAAACCCACTGTAAACTCTTCTTCTTTCTCTCACATTATCATATCTCAGAATACAATATTCACCATCAACCATAGCAACAATACATTTCCCTCATAAAAGAGGGTTGCCTTCTAGGGAAAAAAAACCTAACATAATCTCTATCGTTAGATCTGTGACCTTATAATGAACGATCCAGATTTACAATGAAATTACAATATACATTTACAAGGCAATTTTTCCTTTGGGGGCTCGCTTTCCCCCGGACCCCGCAGAGGGGGTACCCCCCACTTTGCACTCCCCCGCATGGAAGAGTGTACATACTTCTGGGGTGTAAATACTTCATGGGGTATTAACACGGCTGAAAGAAAGGACCTCTGAATCAGGAAGATAATCAGGCTCCACAACCAACACAAACAACAGGTGAGAAATAATGAAGTAAAGGAGGTAATTTCTTACCAGTTTAGCATGCCTTATTATAAATTTTATAACCCTATGGGGTTATATATGGATTTGAGTTCTCCAAAAGAATTGGAGCCTACAAAATTATTTTTCTTATCATCATTTGAGGGTATTGACAATGTTACAAAACATGTCTTCATTATGTTGTCATACTTCATTTACATTTTGAGGATAATGTGCATTGAAAGGAGGAATTATATTACCAAGAAATTTGGGTGGATATGCGGGAATTTTTCTTTCACCTAGCACTTTGTAAAAAAAATAGTTAGCCTAGGATTATACATAAATAAGCTTCCTCTCGAGCACATTTGTTTTATTTTTTGTAAGTAGAAGAGTGTACATGTCGGTTGTGGTCCTCAGCAGGATGTATTTGATCTCGACTCCACAAACCAAAGGATAAGGCACTGGAACTGTGCCTTCTTGGAAGATCATAGGGAGCTTTCCATCCCCTGTGGAGCCAAATGTTATCACATAAATTTTCCCAAGGTCATAGCTGACAGCCATAGGTGCAGAAAAGCAGGCCAGTGCAGTTTGCAACAACAAAAATCCACTGTGAATTTCGATTTGGTACCATCTCTAAACACAGTTGGAAGGTTTCCACAATTGACAGGCATATACAAATTTGTCGAGGGTGCTAAAATAGTTGGTGCGCCTAGATCACAGAGCGCGATCGGATCGATGACCACCAATCATTTTGGTGCCACAAGCTGCGTGGGCATTAAATTATGAAGGGCGGAACGAAATCCAAACCATGGTATTGTGGGGAGGCTACATGGTAGAAAGTGGTGCATTTCGGGTCCTAAATTGATGTGGGACCAAACCTCTTTTGACGTCCCTGAAATCACATGCTCCTACAACACCGTATGCAACATCAACACGTGGCCACCCCCTGGTAGTCAAGACGCGTCCTGATCCCGAAGAGGATTCATCCTATGGACAAACACTGACTTTTGTGGCCCGAATTCACATGCTTATTCAGCGCCCAATCCATGAGTGGCACGTGGTCACTTGCTAATTGTCCAACCATGCTTCGATCCCGAGGAGGATTCAATTAATGGAAAAGGACTGGTAGTTAAAACCTCAATTCAGTCCATAAATAGAAGGCATGAAAGCTCTGGCCGAGGAGACAGAACTGTCAGCCCGAGGTACTGCAATGGATGGTTTCATCTTGCATGCCCATATTGATCTGATATTGCGTCTGACGGGAGGAAACACACACAGTCTGACAGAAGGATGTGTTGAGCACTCAACACACCCTAAAAAGTCTATGTCCATTTATACTTTTCGGGTACCACTTGATCCTTTGCACTATCTGTTTTCACTTTAGTATGAAACTGATGCATGTGCTTATCTTTTATGTTTCATGTTAAAAATTTTTAAAGTATGCTCAAACACACAACAAAGAATCATCTTAACTTTAAATGGGACTTAACAACTACTTAAGGAATTGACAGTCTAAAGATTTCCCCAACACGCTTAGGAATTTCGGCATGGGTAAAGGCCAAAGGTGATGAAAATATCTTGAAGAAGTTCAAAATATCCATAGCCACGCGCTGATCTTCATCGATGTCGGTGGATGAAAGTCTCTCTTTTCTATGAATAAGCTTTGGTAGGAATATCGTCGAAGACTAATCCGTTCGGCTTCGGCAAGAAAACGAAAAATAGGTGTCATGCAAGGAGAAAAGTGGTATCTCCGACTCCCGAAATGATTTCAGCATCAGAAATTTACAAAATGATAATCCACAAAGAAAAACTACACATTAATTTTTCATTTTAATATCGATCCCCAACGTGTTCCAAGCATCGACAGTCATGGTATCTAACTCGCTTTACTCACCAACGGAGTGTTAAATTTTATGTTTAAATATTTTAATAACCCCTAATTAATAACGCCACATCAACATCCATAGACATCATAAGTTTTGAAAGGAACATATCGACAAACTTACAAGGAAACTCAGAATAATAACAATTATATATTTCATATTTTGTGCGAAAACTTAGATAGGAAAACACAGTAAATTTATATACAAAAAGGGAACGTGATACATTCAAGACACTCTCATATTTTTCATATAATTAGAGCTCCCGCCAAGCTCAGGTTACATACAATTAGACACGACTGACATCCTAAATACTTGGCCTGGTCACAGTGAGAAGGCAAATCCCTTACAATACAAAATGGAGAAAACTGTCCAGCGTCACTTCGGAGAATGCAAAACAAGAGCCCGCCCATTATGTAGCTCTTGTATATGGACCTTCTCCTGGACTACTCCTCGCGCCCTGCAATGTTTTATTTTCCTCTTTCACTGTCATCCTTTTCACCTCGCGCAACAACACAATTGTATCTTGTGCTTCTCGAAGCTGCCTCTAGAGCCAAACTATGCTTCCTTCGCGACCCTGTGATGTCGATACCTCCCGGTTCTTCGCCGCTAACTGGATCCACAACTCTCTATTTTCTTGGTAGAGTTCAGCTATGGAAAGTTGGGCCTACTCTAACTATTGGATGGGACTCTCCCACTTTCTCTACTGATAGTCCCGATAGGCTCTGACCAATTAGTGAGCATCACAGACCCCTCATCGGCTGGATGTACACTCAGCTCAATTGGGAGGAAGTCTTCTTCCCTTTTTCCCTTATCTTACCTAGGCCTTCCCCTTCTCTGTGGTGTCTTCTCCTGAGAGGGCATGACCCCAGCATATTTATTTCAGACGAACTTCGCTCCACCCCTATCTCCATTGGATACGCTGACACCATTTCCAAGCCAAGGTCGATATCTCCTCTTGGAGATTTAGGGACACTGGAAGCCAATAAGAAAGAGTACCAGGCACATTGGGGCTCTGACCTGGCACTTTGGCTACCTCGCAAACCCTGTCCCTTGTTTAAAGGGGATCCCATAGTGAAACAATGTAGTGGCTAAGACATCTGATTAGAATAAACTCACAAGAACAATGTTACAGAGGTATAAACTCGACATATGCATATAATTCCCCACAAAACTCCTAGAATTTATAGTGGAACGAAGAATCGAAACAGAGCGTGCCAAAGAACACTCACACCTCACTACATGATGTATTGAATATTTAACGCGTCACAACTGCTGGACGGATGCAATCCAGAACACATAAAACATCGTTGATCGAAGTTGCAAGGAATATACGGTACGATCACTCCAATCTCTTTAAACTCCTCGACTTCCATTATTAACGATTGATAGTTGACACACTTGGTGATACGGCTTCTGGAGGCATTTAACGACTCCCTTATTGCAGTATCCAACCTTTTCCGAGCATACGCGTGCACGCTTGACTCTGGCGTCTTTTCCTATCCCCAAAGGTCGAACGACTACTGTGACTATTCCAACGCTCATATATGTCGTACTCGATTTTCTATGCTATGGCACACTGATGTAATTCATTTAAACTAAAGAAGAGCGTCGATGTGGACAAATAAATCACAGTTCATTTGAAGGGGCAACTGGGATCATGAAATATTCTCGATTACCGAACAAAGCTTGCTCTGTGATCTCATTGAAGAACTCAAAAGAAACATCAAAGCAGAATCAAAAGAGAAATGAAGGATTTAGGCTCCTCAAGTTCAAAACCCCTGATAAATTTATCGACCTGAGTGACGTGGTCAAGTTGCATGCCGAACAAGACTTGATATGGACCAAAGAGCTCTCAAATATGACTGATGCGAGGCTAGGGCAAGTGTAGCAATTCACGGAACCTCCGATCAGTTCCCGAACCATGATATAATAGTTGAAATACAATTTATTAAAGTATCGGGCACATGCAGTAGTCATCAAGGGAATATATGCGACTCTTATGGAACAACATAGGTTTCCATGGCCCAAACTTGTGAAGAACTGTTTATCAGCTAGACTGAATACGAGAAAAGTCACCCTTTCCAAGAAATATTTCGGGTTGAATGTTAAAGAAACTGTTAGAAGATAACGCCACATGGCGATTTTTGCTTTACTTAAACTGCACTTAACCGTTAATTTCAGTTAAGATTTATGTTATAAATAAAGACATCAACCAATTATTCATGGTCGATGGTTGTTGTAAGAACTCTTTTTTTTGGTTGTTAAGAATTATTTTGAAGCTGCTAGGAATTGAGAAGTTCTTCTGGACCAAAAACAAACTATTTTCATCAAATGAATGTGATTGGAATTGGAAAAGAACTAGTTCCTATCCTGTTTCATGGATGATGCAGTAATGAGTAAGAGAAATTAATTATGTTGTCAAGTTATCTGGTGCAATGTCTTGATATTCTTTGCTTTAAAGATGAAGATAAATTGTTGTGTTATTATGTGATGAAAGGTTATTGTAGATGAATTATTTTTCATGCCATTATGTTATTAGATATGTGATTTATTTCTTATAATTAGTTTCTCAGACAGTAATTGGATGCTCACATGGTTAATGTATTAGTACTTGGCCTCTGGTATAGAATCATTGTTTGCATGATTGAGCAGCGGGTTATCCCAAGCTCAGCCTCTTCCCCAGTAGTTAAAAATTAATCCAGTTTGTTGTAAAGTTGGTTTATACTGGATTGCATTTCTCATACCAGTCCCACCCAAGAGAAAATATAGAAGAGAACAGTCCTAACTAAAGGAAGAGCCTTCATAAGAAAACACAAATCCCATCAATAAATTGATTTCATCACAAGATCTGGAGAACCATTCCATCTTCAAACGCTGCAAACTCTAATTGGGCCTCGGTGGTGGGTTTGGTTCCTACTGTTTATTCAAGGGATTTAAGACCGATCAACAAAATTGGTGCTAGAAGGAGGGCCTGATGATGAATGGATGAATATATATTTTACATAGCATTTCAAACAACCAACAGATTTATAACGACCCACATGCATGGCTAGTCATTCAACAGATAGCCCACACACACTGAGTATTCCCGAAGCGGGTAAATCACCCCAGCCCAAGGAAGAACATTTTCACCTTGAAATACCTTACACCCTTCCTCATGAGGAAGTAAATCAATTCAAGAGAATCACAAGAGCCTACGCCTGACAAATTGCTGTGTTGTCCTTAGCTCCCATACTCCCTCGAAGAAAAAAACAAAGCAGACTAGTGGTTAGCACTCCCAACGAGGTTTTCGTACACTCTGTAGAAGACTTAATAGATTTTGCAATTACCAAAATTCAAGAACCTCTTGATCTGATACTTGAAACGCCAGTCAGCAACATCTCTGAGCCAAACAACTTTTCAGAAGAGGAAGAGTTTGACTCGGATTCCGAAGATATGGAAGGAAATAATAACCATGAGGAAGAAAGGGAAATGCCACTTCATAAAAACCAACCTTGGTTGGTCGGAGATGCCATGGCCATCCCTGGATGAGTACATAATCTTCCCCAGCACTTGGAGAAGATGCTTCCCAAGTACGACCTGAGACTTCAGGTTTACCTGAAGATCACATCAAGAAGTTCATGCTCGCGATTAGACTAATGAATGTTCAACATGAAGATGTAGTCTATAGACCTTTTCCCTACACATTTGAAAATTCATCTTCCACGTGGTATTTTAATCTGCCAGTAGGATCTATAACTAGTTGGACCAAGTTCCAGAAAGATTTTCTAGATAAATTTGCAAAGGAAAATAATACAGGAGCTTTGATGGCTTAGTTGTTCATGGCCACCATGAGTCTGAAAGAAAGGGTCAAAGATTTCAATAAAATATTCACGACCATTTTGAACAAATTCTAGCCCATGGAAAAACCAACTCAAGAGTTGCAGATCGAGGTTTATGCTAACGCACTCCTAGCTTCTATTTCTATGTTTGTAAAGAGAGCCTCTAAGAAAACCCCGACAGAAAATTTTGAAGAAGCCAAGACAATAGAATTCCATATGAAAGGATGTAAAGAAGGTCAGGCCTCTATAGTAAAGAAAGAAGCCCAGCCCCCTCCCAAGAGAGGACTCCTTTTGACTAGACCATCGGGAAAATTGGTTGAACAAACTCCTGACAAAGGTAATGGAGATATAGAGGATATACAACGCATGGTTAAGAAATTATCAAATGAGATCATAGACATGAAGAGAAATGTCGGAGAGGGAAACCAAGGCCAAAGGCCCTATAAGAAACCCTCCTTTCAAATCAATTGAACCTTCCCCAGCCAAATTAAACATTGATCTAGGGAATGTCGCATCTGACTATTTTTGTACTTATCATTAAGACCAATCCGAAAGAGATTTCCCTTAATGGGTACATGCCATGAATTTGATGTCCAATCGGTTTCTAGATGAAGTCTCCCTGACCAAACAACTAAACATCTTGGTCATGAATATTGCTGACCAGGAAGAGATTGAACCACCATGAGAAACAGGCATGTTGATCTGGGATCCTGACCTGATCATGCCTTCTGACGACCTGTTTGAGTCTCGAGAACAACCCGTGGAAGTTTCGATGATATAGATGCGCAGTAAGGGCCTACCTAGCTCGAAAGATATCGACACCACCCAGGCCTCTAAAAGTAAGATAACTCCCGATCACCCGAAAACATCTTTAGCTCTCGGTAAAAATCCTGTACACATTCATACCCAGGAATTGCCCAAACTAGATTACAACGTAGTCGAATATTTCAAGAAGCTAAAAGCCAATATATCAGTCATGGATATATGAAGGATTCCTCGGTAGAAGGACTCTCTATTAGAAGCTTTGAATTCACTAGAAAAGCCGACGACGGGTAATGGTTGTTGGGCTCTAAATATGTCCTAAAAACAACCTTAGTTTAACATTAATTTATCAACCCGAGGATTCATCTTTTATCTCAATAACATCAGCAAAGTCTATGCAGATAGCTTGTAGAGGCTAAAATCGCCTAGCTAAAGCAAAGATGAGTTTATCCACAATCAAGTTCCTCAATGTTCATTTAAATATTCTAAGATTAATATCTTACTTAACAGAATTGAAATCTAATTGCTAACATGTTGTGAATGAAAAGGAACTAGCTAGCCTGCTAAATTCATTTAACTCAAAATAAATGATTGAATTCGAGTAACGACTTGCAGAATTGACCACTAACTAGAATCGAATTGCTGGAAAGGAAATAGTGAACTATTCTAATGGAAAGAAACTGCAATTGTAATCTAATCGTAAGGAACATCAAACATAACTAAATGGAAAGGAACAACTATTGTAACTTTAACTGAAAGGAACGACAATTCTAACCTATTCAAAAGGAATAGGAAATGTGAATCTTAAGTAAAAGCAACAGTGCATATGAAAATGTGAGGAATTGTCAAGAAGAAAACTACATTAATGGAAATTGGAATCCGCAATCATTAACACTCAAGAGAGATATCTATCTTATGTATGCAAACCGTATGAAATCATTGGCATGCTTATGCATTTGTCTTAACTATTGTGAAAGGGAATTGAATCGTAAAACAAAAATCAAACTGATACAATTACAACTGAAACAATAGCTCCTTTAGACTAGGCCCTTGGTCCTTAGAAGCACTACTACAAGAAACTCAACATATAGAAATGGTGAAAATGATCAAATCTTTTATTAACTTCATAGCTGGTACATCGTTCACAAAAACGACTTGTGCAGAGTAACTCTGAGTCTGAATACTTGAACGCAATTCTTAGATTGGCTTTTAGGATCTATTATACTCTATATATACAATAATCTAAGTAAATCAAGACATCCTAAAGATTGGAATATCCTCAGGATTGATTTACTGTTATAAAGTTACAATATAGAAAACCGAATCATCTTTAAAACTACTTTTGTGCCAGAAGTCCTTAACCTCCAATGGCTTATGCATCTTCAAGATATCCTTTGTTATTTCGGTTTTGACAATATTTAACTAATCCTATAACAAAATCAAACAATTCCAACCATATTTTAGAATCTATTCATCATGACTTCAATAATATCCCTAGAAGACACATTAATCATTTTCCATTCTATTTATCCCTAATTAACAGAAAAGTCACTCAAGATTGTATCACAAACTATGTGAATAAGGAGGCTATGTGTACCTTTGTCATAACCGAACATACCCCCTAGCTTACCTTCTTGCATGTCCTCATGCAATATGAGATCTTACATGTAAAGCAGTGATACTGTAAGGAGGGAAAGTTGGTTCACCAGGTTTCCTAAACCCATTACTCCTCTTGAGTTCTTCAAAAGCAGCATCCTCCCTTTTCTTGTTAATTTGATAACCCTTATGGTAACTTTCTAGAGGAAACTAGAGGAAAGGGGTATTATACCTGCACCCAATACAAGTAGGTCCTTCCTCTAGGAGCACTCTAGAATACGTTTCCACTCTGGAGGTAGATGCAAATAAATTCATGAACTTGAAGGGCTCCCTAATTTTGAATTCATTGGAGGATGCATCCCATCTCACCTTAGAAGCAGCAAGAGCTTCTTCTTTGAGTTCTCTAAAGTATATAATATGGATAACCTGTCAATGGATAGGGCCTAGAGAATCTATGATCCCCCCCTTTTCATAAAGGTTCTATGTTTCATAATGGCTAGAAAAGACTTGAGGGGTTCTCCTCTGATCCATAGATCTAACCCTATTTCCCTCTTTATAAAATTCTTGTGAGCCTTGCCCCATCGAACTTGGTTCTTAGTAAAGGACAAGAATGCCTAGAACTGAATGTCTCCAATAAAGGGACTAGGTTTATTTTTCCTATCATCTTCCAAAATGAAATTATGGAAGTATAATTCACATAGAAAATACTATACCTTTTCTTCCTTCTCTCTGCAACGTGAAATGAACTCAGGGACAGTGGAAAATGTAATCAGCCTACCTGCTCTAACGGATTTTAACCTTAACAACAGGTAACATTCCAGCAAGAATAGGGTATAATTGGTGGCAGAGGCTCTACATTTGGTTGCACCAGATTAAACATCACAAATCTCCTTGATTTGCTCCAAAGCTTTTTCAAATTGGCTTTGCATTTTCTTAATATTTTATTGAGCTTTGGTGAGATCAGCATATGTTTCAATTTATGTTGCTGACTTATCCTTCAGTTGTTTAACAACCTTCTGATGTTCAGCCCTAGTGATCATTTCTTCTCTGGATTGAGTTAAGGCTTGTTGAGCTTGTACCAACTCTGCCTTTAGCCTACCAATAACAACATCTTGTTCCCGAGACTGATCTGCTTGATATTCTTCTATAGTGCCCATCTCATCTTTGGATTGAGTTAATGCTTGTTGAGATTGTATAATATCTGTTTCCATTCTAATAATGATATCATTTTGTTCCTGAGATTGGAATGCTAGATATTCTACCATAGTCATCAATTCATTCCTACTTTGAATCAAGCTTTGTTGGGAGTATATCAATTCTTCCTCCAATCTCCTAATGGTGGGGTCTTGTTTGAGGGATTGAGGTATTTCCTCTGAGACTAGGGTATCTATCTGTACCTCAACATTAACAGTTTCTGAAGGAATTACCTCCTCATTCTGAGCTACTGCATCCTCTATTGTTATCTCTTCAGGGTCTGTCTATGTTCCCATAGAGTTTGTAGTGACTGTTCTTTTAGGAAGAGGGTTTCTTCCCTGCACTCTGGACCTTTTGTTTTTCTATCTTTGGTGGGCCTTATCTTCTTGTTCTAGCTTCTTCCTCAATTCTTTAATATTTTCTTTGAGTTTTCCAACCTTCAGTTTTAATGCTTCAACTTTTTTAACCTTTCTCTTTAACAACATTTTCTCCTTTTTTAGCTTTCTAATTATCTTATGGATTTTGCCTACTATCTGTTTGTGAGGAGTCTCAAGGTCTTCCTTATTCTGATCAATAGGTAGCTTTTTTTATGTTCCTTCCGAGTGCTATGTCTGTTCAAGAGGGCTTCTTGCCTCAGGATGTGGTTCTTCATATATTGTGTCCTCAGGAAATGACATTTCGATATTAGGGAAATTTTTAGCAGGATTTGAAGAAGAGGCTCATTCTTGATATCCTTTTGATTTATCTGTATTAATTGAGGCTCCTAACCTCCCTAAAACCTGAGCTATTGCTTCCTCATATCTTTTCGAACATTGTTCTATCATATACTTTGATGTTGGTTGGGTGTCTTCTTGACTGTTTCCCTATGAATTTTGTTCTATATGATCAATACCCTGGTCATTTTCCTGTAAGGGCTGCTCTGTTGTGTTTTGAATTTCTTCAGGGTTTCTTGTCCATCTGCTTCTCCTTGTTCTCTCAATGGGGGTTTTAGGAGCATCCATTTCTCTTTTTCTATTTCTGGTTAGTGGCCCTACTTGTGGGGTTTGAGCCTTTTTATATGAGGTCTGAGCCTCTGTCTGTGAGGTTTGAACCTCTTTCATTTGGATAGGGTCTGCCTCGACTTCAGGTTGAGGAGGAGGAAAGTTTGTTTGGGTAGTGGTCTCCCCTTCCTGTATCTCTTCAATTTCCTGTGATGGATTTTCATGGTATAATTCAGGTTGTTCTAGTTGCATAGGTCTATTGGTCCCAGTAAGATCCCCCCATGTTAATTTTCTTTGACTCAGGGCCTTACTTACTATCAATTTAACTAATCCATGGTGGTTGATAATAGTAACAGGATCCTTGGAATTCTGTGTTCTAACGAAAACCTCATGTAACATGGCATTTAGAAAAAAAGGTAGATTGATTACTAACCTTTGTTTTAGTTCCGCTAACAGTTTGAGGTGGCGTGGTCGAATTACATCATATTGCCCATCGTAGGTGATGTACCTATGAATTACTCATGCCAGTTCTTTCCATGGTTCACTGAGGGTGATGGGGTTAAGCCCCTTTCCTTTTTTATCCAATTCCTCACCAGGGTCTACGAAGGATTCTACAACTTCTTTGAGCGTTGTATATCTTCCCTTCCACTGAATGCCTGAGTTAGGGAGACCTGTAACCTCTGCTACGATTTTCAGTGTAATTGGAATTCGTATATCTCAAACCATGGAGGTTTCTCCCTGTAAATTCTAAAAGAATTCAAGCATGATGTTTGTATCATAGCCTTGTAACCGGTTAAAATACTTCATCCACCCCAGGCACTGTAGAATTTCTCTCGCATGCTCTATTACCTATAGTAAAGTTGGTTCCCTGCGTAGACTTCAGCCACCCATCGTTCTGTGAGAAAATGAGAACGATTATCGTTCCTGGTTGCAGACTTGGTTAGACCAACTTTGGGGAAAATATTACCAAAAATAGAAAATATCAGAGACGATGAGTGTATAAAAATGTGGATTTTCCATTTATTACAATCATTACAATCTTATCGGACAACGTGTCGAACGTCCACTCCCCTAATTATTGTAGAGGTTGACCTTGACCATCAGCATAGGTGAAAGTAATGAGTGTAGGTATTTCAAGTGAGAGGTAATAATTGCACTACCGCCGCCGATGGGGATTAATCATATACAAGTTTTTTTTCCAAAAATCATATTAACGATAATGATTTAAATGATAGTCTTCTTTCGTGGAAATTCGAATTAATTATACCTATACTCAGAAATGTTTTAAGGATAAATAAGCCAAATAAATTAAACATGTTCATTTAAAAATATTCCACATATCATAATGTTGTTACTTTTCCCAAGTTTATTAAATATAGCCGAAATGATAGCCCCGTTATTGAGTAAAGGAAATCTAGAGACACACAGAAACTAGGTGTTTTTTAAATAAAATTCCATACCACAGGCAGAGCCACTGCTGCCAGCAGGCATCCATAGCCTCGACATGGTTTTATTTTAACCCATAGATGAGCCCATATCCTTAATAAATATTTGAGTTATCTTTTCCCGAGAAGACCACTATCCTAGTTTGGTAGCCAGATGATGATAATGCCACTCACTAGATTGTAACTTAAGTGAACAAGTCGGCTCGTGATGAGACCTCTTGTCCTTTGACATAAAAATGTCAAAAGGCCATTGCCCTGGTGTGGTAGCCATAGTGGGAATGTCACTTAGGTTATTATCCTATGATCGAGGTAGGTTGGCTCGTGATGAGACCCCCCCTATTCTTTGTGGGAGAAGTTTATTAGTTGCATTTATTTAACTCTTTTACTTTTTATTTTTTTAGAAGGGCTCTATTAAGGGAGGCTCATCTACTCCTTAAGAGTAAGGGATGGTGTAAACAATTGTAAGGATGCCAAGTAAAAGTTCTCTTAAGACTCCTTATTATAATATGAGGAAAATTATCATTGAAGTATATTTGTATGTATATAGGGAAAGGAAACGAATTGTGGTGGTTATAGGTTATGAACAAGATTTAAAATATTTTGAAGAGATTAATCCAAATTTTTTTTGATAAGGTATGAGAGATAGTCCACAAAATAGTGACAGATCGTTACCATGATAAATAGAAGTAATGCTAGTGAAAATTATTTGACGAAAGGAATACCCCAAAGGAATGGCGAGCGTTTGAACATCAATGACAGAAAGGAACGACAATAAGGAAGAACACAGAAGCAGTAATAGTTGTTCCTTTTAAAGGAACAACAAGTTGTGAGAAGGAAAAATAGTCATGAGAAGTAACAGAAGTTGTTCCTTTAAATTGAACAACAATCACGTGAAGGAGCAATAGTTGTTCCTTTCAAATGAACAACAATCGCGTGAAGGAACAACAGTTGTTCCTTTCAAATGAATGACAATCGCGCAAAGGAACAATAGTTGTTCCTTTCAAATGAACAACAATCATGTGAAGAAACAAAAATTGTTCCTTTCAAATAAATGACATTTGTTAATTTTTAACCATCTCAATGGATAATTTTGGAAACTTCCCCATGGAAACATTTGTTCTCTTGTTGAATCTAAGGTTGATTAGTCATCAACTAATTTCATTCAATTATTATGGGTCAGTTTATTTCAGAATCGAGTATGGGATTCTCTGTTGATGTCATGAGTTCATTATGGTTACCCTATTACTTCTACAGAGAATGACATATTCATTTTTTTGTGAAAGACTGGGTCCACGTGATAGGATAAAGCCAGAGTGCGAGAGATAAAAGAGTGCTAATTGTGTTGATTACATTTTTCCTCCCTTTTTCTCAAAAATATGAAAAGAAAAAGAAAAAATAATACTTAATGAAAACTATATACAATATGTGCAGTGTCAACAAAATTCATCATTTATGGAGTTGGGGTGGCTGGGTTACCTTCCTAGCTAGCCAAAATTTGAACGGTAGGATCCTTACTTACTTCCTGGTAGAAAGATTCTTTTGCAGGAAGATGATGGTAAAGTCGTAGTCGATGCCCATTAATGAGAAATGGAGATCCAAACTCATCGATGGTGCTTAAAGTGACCGTGTCGTTATCATAGACTTCCTTAATTTCATATGGTCCCAGCCACTGTGTCTAAAATTTTCCCAGAAAATCATGAAATATGGAGTCATAAAGAAGCACCCAATCACCCTTCTTGAATGATTTCTTCTTGATATGCTTATTGTTCCAGGCCGCTCTTTGTTGCTGAATAATAGGTGTGCACTCCACAACAAATAAGTGTGCTTCATCCAATTCGTTGAGTTGTTGAAGGCGTTGTTTATGTGCTGCTGTTAGATCCAGTCCAATTTCCTGGGCCATCCTTAGGGTCTCAATCTCAAACTCGATTGGAAAGATGGGTTCTTTACCATAGACTAGGTGATAAGGAGAGTAGCCAGTGGTGTTATGCCATGTTGTACGATAAGCCCATAAGGCATTTGGAAGCTCAGTAGCCCAATTTCGTCGATTTGTTGAGACATTCTTTGTCAAGATTGCCTCCAGGACCTTATTTGTGCTTTATACTTGCCCGTTTGCCTGTGGGTGATATGGAGAAGTAACTTTGTGCTTAATATGATAATTTTCCAGGGTGGTGGTGATTCTATGAGCTGTAAATTGTGACCCCCCATCAATGATTACTTCCCTAGGTAGTCCATAGCGTACAAATAATTTGAAAATAAATCTTATGACTACCTCTTCTGTTACATTTGGTAGGGTTTATGCCTCTACCCATTTAGCCATGTAGTCTGTAGAGACTAGAATATAGGCCTTTTGATTTGAATTTGGATTGAAGGGGCCGACGAAGTATAGTGCCCATCTTTCAAATGGTTCTGTGAATATTTGTGCTTTCAAGGGCATTTCATCATCCTGACCTAGTTTTCCCATCCGTTGACAGCTGTCGTAGGTCTGGATGTATTTCTTCTCATCTCTAAATATTGAGGAATAATAGTAACCCATTTGTAAAATTTTGTGTCCAACCCTACGGTCTGCGAAATTCCCACTATAGGGTTCGTCATGTACTACCTTTATTATGTCATAGATTTCATCATCTCATATGCATCTGCGGATCTGGAGATCAACTTCTGTGCAGAAGAGATATCTGTTGATCCAAGCGAATCGTGCGCTACGCTAGACGATCAATTTTATTTCGCTTGATGATAGATGTGCTGGTAATATTCCCCCTACTAGATAATTTGCCACATCAACATACCAAGGTGGATTTGTGGTAATGACAAACAGATGCTCATCTGGAAATTGATCTTCAACTATTGAGTAATCTGTTTTGGGTATGCAGGATAGGAAGTCTGTGACAAGATTTTCTCTCCTGGGTCAATCTTTGATGGTGATGTCAAATTCTTACAAGAGTAATAACCACCGAGTAACCCATCCATTAGTGATCGGTTTATTAGCTAGATATCTAATAATAGAATGATCAGTATACAGAATAACGAGATAGCCTGTTATATAATGATGACATTTATTGATGGCATGTATAACAACTAAAAATTATTTTTCTGTTACTGTATAATTAAGTTCAGTTGGAGTAAGATTCTTGCTAATGAAATAAATAACATAAGGTTTCTTGTCTTGTTCTTGTCCAAGGACGACACCTATGGCAATATCTAATGCATCGGTGGAGATGTGAAATGGTATTTTCCAATTTGGTCCCCTCAACACCAGTGTTATCGATATCATATTCTTGAGTCCTGCAAATGCCACATCACACTTGTCAGACCACTGAAGCTCCACATTACCAGTCAAAGAATGTAAAGGTGCAGCGGTTCTTGCAAAATTTTCCATAAATCTACAATAGTATCCAGAAGTACCAACGAAACTACGTACCTCTGTTTGTGTGTGTGGTGTAGGTAGATTAAGGATTACCTCTATTTTTGTTGGATCTACTCTAATTCCATCTACATAAATATAATTCCCTAGTACCACACCTTCTGTCATCATCATGTGACATTTTTCATGGATTAAACATAACCTGTTAGCAATGCATCATTCTAGTACCTTCTCCAGATTATTCGATGCTTGTTCAAAGTCGTCACCATAAGGAGTGAAGTCATCCTTGTAGACTTCAATCCCTTCAATGATCAGGTCATTGAATATGCTCAGGATGGCCCTTTGGAGTGTGGCTAGAGTGTTACATAGTCCAAAGGGAAATACTTTGTATGCAAAGGTACCCTAGGGGCAGGTGAATGTAGTTTTATCTTGATCTTCTGGGGAGATCTGGATCTGATTATAGCCACTAAAACCGTCTAGGAAAGAAAAAAATTTATTTCATGCCAGAGTATCCAGGACCTGATCGATGAAACGTAATGGGAAATGATCCTTTTGAGTGTGTTTGTTATGTTCCCTATAGTCAACACAAATTCGCCATTTTTCATTTTTCTTTGGGACAATCACTAATGGCGAAACCCACCGACTATCTGAGATAGGGTATAAAAAATCTACATCCAATATCTTTTGTAATTCTTCCTTAACAATATCCCTAAGATGGGGATTCAGTCTTCTCTATGGCTGTTGGATAGGTCGAATGTCGTTTTCAATATAAATGTGGTGTGTGCAGAGTTGCGGATCAATACCTTTCATATCATAATACTCATATGCAAAATATTTTTGGTATTTGGAGAGGACTTGAATTATATTTTGTTGTTTTTGTTCATCTAAATTGGCATTGATGTTCAGAGACCTCCCTGGTGCAATCTCGACAGATTTTCTGTTATGAATAGTTGTAGTTGGAATTTGTTGTTCCATTAAATCTTCCAACAGGTCTCCCTATGCTTCACAGTCTAGAACAGCTTGGAGCATCTGGCGGGTTGGGTTACTCATGGAGGCTAGGCTAATAATAAAACCACTGATTACGTCATCCTCTAGCTAGTTTTTAAGTTCGAGGGATTCTTCCAGCGTGAGAGGGGCTCATAAATCCTTTTCTAGATATCGTGGTGGTGGAAATTGTGGATATACGAAAGTTGGTCTTGGCTTGGCAGGAGGATATAAGATGAGATATTTATGACACCTCCTCTAGAAATTGTCATATTACCCATTCGACATCCTATGTACACATCTGTTGTTGCGATCCATGGTCTACCCAGTATCAATGGATGCCCTTCAAGTCCACTTCTTGGGTTGATGATGAGAAAAATCGTCGGATACTCTCAAGAGTCGACAGAGATGGATATATCATTTAATGTGCCAACTGGTCCAACCGTCGATCGATCTTCTAATTGTAACATAATTCTGGTGGGTTTGAAGGAGTCAAAACCCAGGGTATTCCAGGTTTCCATAGTCAGAATGTTGATGGCCCCTCCCAAATCAACTAGTGTATTTGGAAAATAATAACCCTGAATCTGACCTGTTACTATGGGATTCCATGGATCTTCATATTTGATTGGTTCTTGTCTACGAAGAATTAGATCAGACAAGGATCCTACTATGCGAACTGTCGATGATGAATTTTTGATCTTCCTAACAGGCTTCCTTCCACATAGTTCCTTGATTGTTTTCACATAAATTGGAATATCTTGTAGTGCCTACGGGAGTGGAATCTTGACATATCAATTCTTGAGTTCCTCTACAATGTCAAAGTTGGGATATTCGACAGGTTTTTCTATCATCAATATTTTGGGGAACGAAGGGGAAGGAGTTTCATCCTTATCAGGATCCTGTGATTCAACTGTGTTTCCCCCCTGCTCAATTTATTTTATTATTACCACATTTGAGGGTATTATTATTGGTTATTTTTCATTCTCCTGCTCTTGAGAAATGTTATTTTATTCAGGAGAGATTATACGCCCCAATCTCAACCAGAGTTCGCTGCACCCTACCGAGTTGGTTTCCCTTTCCCCATTCTCCATAATCTGGATGAGCTAAGCCGGTCTATTATTAGGATTTGGGTGAGGTTGGGCTGGTAATTAGGGGCACAATTGCGATTGAGGGTTTTGGGGCAGTTGGAGTGGAGCTTTCAATGTGGGTTGGGATTGAGGGGCCATTCCCATGGGTTGATTGTTTATCCCCATGGAGCACTGCCAATTCTGGTTCCGATTTGGGTTTTGGGCAGTCGTATTGGGCCACTATGAAGGGTAGGGGTTATTTGAATTTTTCCAGGGTGAGGTGAGATATTGTGAGTTAGGCTAGGTAGAGTTTGCATTTGGTTAGTTCTACTAGACAGGATTTGTAGCGGATTGGTTTGGCCAAGTGGGATTTGCAGGCAGGTATTGGTGGGGTTGACAGTTCTGATTAGTAAACTGTTGGCCCTGCCATGCATTACCAGAATGTTTCTGCTGATTATACTATCTGGGAAAGAGAGAGGAAGGGTCTTGTAGTGTATTTGAAGTTTGGTTCTACTATTGACGACATTGAGCCATCAAATATAATGGCTTTGTTTCTTATTCCTCTTTTCCAAAGACAACTTTCAGTCTAGGGAGTGATGGGATTTGTTCCATGTCGTGATCCTTGGTGTAGATAGAACAAACCCAAACCAAATCCAAAGGGAAATCCCTTTGACCATGTTTTCTTCTGCATCCGTGGAAAAATATGTCCAAAATTTGTTCTTCTTCTATTTTTTTTCTGTTTGGCCTGCAATACATCCAATTGTGAAGTCGAAGTGCTCATAATATCTGTTTTGAAATTTTCTAAGAGATTACCAACTTCATATTGCGTAACACCCCCACTTGTAGTATTGTTACTTCTGGTGAGGGAAGTTCGCATTCCTGATCTGGTCTGTGTGCTTCCTCGTGAGCACCTGATACACAATTGAATGATGTTATCATAAGTTTCTTGATAAATGTCACCCTTTCCCATTAGATTCAATGTTTCTGCCCATTCATATTTTATACCCTTAATCAAAGTTGCCTTAAGTACTTCACCTGGTAAGGTACCATAGGGTGATCTTTGTAAATTATATTGAAATCTCTCAACATATTCTTTTAATGATTCATTTTATTTTGCATTCATTTGAAAGATTTCATCTTTCAAGTCTCTGGTTCTACAATAATCCTAAGATTTTTTCAAGAAGGCTTGTTTCATCTCATCCCATGAGTTTATAGTTCCCCACCCCCCCCTAGTCCCATAAACCAGCGTAGAGCTACTCCTTTCAAAGTGGAGGGGAACAATTTTAATTTTTGGGGTTCAGAGGTGTAATCATACCCTCTACATAGGACATCAAATTCAAATAAGAATGTGTCTAGGTCTTCTGAGATCAATCCATGAAAGGTTGGCAGGTTTTGTAAGGGAATTGCTTTCATGGGGGCATTGGAAATTGGATCAACTATCGTATATTCCAATGTGGAAGTCTGGGGATGTTGTTGATTTGGTTATGCCATCTAATCGAAAATGTGCCAGAAATCTTCAGGGATTTCTTGATCCGGGTATTTTATTCATAGTGTTAGATTACTTGACCCTCTAGGGGATTTTATTGCACTCCCTCTATCTAATATTTTAGGTATTCCTTCTTCTTTCTCAAGGGATTTAGGATGAAGGGGTGGTGATGGATCTGCCTTGGAAACCCCACTGGTTTCTCCTTCCCCTTCCTCCATATTACGAGAATTTCCCTCTTCTAAAGGGGTGAGAGGTGGAAGATCTGTGCTCTGAAAGCTTTGCTCAGTCCCTTCAGTTTTGCTGTGAATCTCAGTGTGGGTTGTAGTTGGTGAGACTACTTCCTGAGGGATTCGGGTAGATCCTTTCCTAGGTCCAACCGAATCTTGAGATTCAGCTTTTCGGATGATGCCGTCTATGAAAGTGCTTCTCCCAGGGAGCACTGGGCCCTGAGCTTTGGTAATTTTTGGTGGGGGTTTTGGTTTTTCAAGATCTTTCTTCTTAGTCATACACAATTCACGCAAAAGTAAATTCAATAAAGAAAACACCTATGCAACCTCTTAATGCGTCAGCTGGAGGTAGCCGTTGGCATAAGCATCTTACTTATTGACTGTGTAGGTTCTTACCTTCCATCTTCAATACCTCTTCCTCCAGAGGCACAATCTATGCTACCTTTGACATTCTCCCTGGAAACAATGCCAAAATGTTGGGATCTAAAGATGTCCTAAAAACAATCTTAGTTTAACATTAATTTATCAACCCGAGGATTCATCTTTTATCTCAAGAACATCAACAAAGTCTATGCAGATAGCTTGTAGAGGCTAAAATCGAGTAGCTAAAGAAAAACTGAGTTTATCCACAATCAAGTTCCTCAAATGTTCATTTAAATATTCTAAGATTAAGATCTTACTTAACATAATTGAAATCTAATTGCTAACATGTTGTGAATGAACAGGAACTAGCTAGCCTACTAAATTCATTTAACTGGAAAGCAATGATTGAATTTGAGTAACGACTTGCAAAATTGACCACTAACTAGGAATCAAATTGCCGGAAAGGAAATAGCGAACTATTCTAATGGAAAGAAATTGCAATTGTAATCTAATCATGAGGAACAACAAAAATAACAGAATGGAAAGGAATAACTATTGTAACTTTAACTGAAAGGAATGACAATTGTAACCTATTCAAAAGGAACAAGAAATGTGAATCTTAAGTAAAAGGAACAACACGTATGAAAACGTGAGGAACTTTCAAGCAGAAAACTACATTAATGGAGATTGGAATCAACAATCATTAACACTCAAGAGAGATATCTATTTTCTGCATGCAAACCGTATGAAATCATTAGCATGTTTATGCATTCGTCTTAACTATTGTGAAAGGGAATTGAATCGTAAAACAAAAATCAAACTGATACAATTACAGCTAAAATAGTAGCTCCTTTAGACTGGGCCCTTGGTCCTTAGAAGCATTGCTATGAGAAACGCAGTATATAGAAATGGTCAAAACGATCAAATCTTTTGTTAACTTCATAGCTGGTACACCATTCACAAAAACGACTTGTGCAGAGTAACTTTGAGTCTGAATACTTGAACATAGTTCTTAGATTGTCTTTTAGGATCTATTATCCTCTATATATACAATAATTTGAGTAAATCAAGCCATCCTGAGGATCGGACGATCCTCAAGATTGCTTTACTGTTATAAGTTACAATATAGAAAACCGAATCATCTTTAAAACTGCTTTTGTGCTAGAAGTCCTTAACCTCCAATGGCTTACACATCTTCAAGATATCCTTTACTATTTTGGTTTTGACAATATTTAACCAATCCTGTAACAAAATCAAACAATTCCAACCATATTTTAGAATCTATTCATCATGACTTCAATAATATCACTAGAAGACATATTAATCATTTTCCATTCTATTTATCCCTAATTAACATAAAATTCACTCAAGATTGTATCACAAACTGTGTGAATAAGGAGTATATTTGTACCTTTTTCATAACCCAACAATGGTCCAGAAAGAAATCTTTCTCCCATAGATCCAGTGGGAAAACCAACTATGAACACTTGCTCAAGAGATAGAAAGGAAAATCCTTTTGTCCCACCATTCCTCTTAACGTTTGAAATATTCAATAAAAACCTTCATAACTATTTGGTAGATTCTGGAGCATCCTCCAACACTATGCCCTTGTCTATTTGCAAAAAATTAAATGCCATACCCTAAAAAGTGATAAGCATGTCATACAAATAGACAAGACCCAGGTCAAGGTCATAGAAGAACTCATAGATGTGATGATTAGAATACCGACACACCCCACATTTGTGAAAGTGATTGATATCATCGTAGTAGATATCCTAGAGGCATATGGGCTATTATTGAGTCGAGATTGGTCTGAAAAGCTAAATGGGTACTTTAGTATAGAATGGGCACACCTTTGGCTACCACTGAAGGGATACAAGAACATGATCATAATCGATAGGGAGAGATATCTGAAACATATGGTCACTGATCTAGAAACCCCTAACGAGCCCTCGTCCACATATTTACCCATACTAGACAATTATTCCCATGACTCCTACTTTGGAAACTTCGCTCCTCTCATATCCGATGTTCCTCTTACCCAAAACTCCGAATTGATTTTTCAAGAGAAATCATCGATACTGACAGGAGACACCCTCCTCTGTCAAAACCCTGCACTAAAGCTTGCAGAACAAAAGGTCGGGGAGAAAGAAACTAATAAGGGAAATGAAAATAGTGATTCTCACTCACAAATTTGGACCCTCTATTTTGATGTATCTAAATTGCAAGAAGGGTCAGGAGCAGGGTGCATCCTCATCGATCCTAAAGGTAAATGTCATTTACTGTCCTGTAGGATAGAGTTCGAATGTACCAACAACACTGCTGAATATGAAGCTCTGTTACAAGGATTAAAGAAATCCATAGATTTGAATGTCAAAGAATTGAAAGTTTTCAGAGACTCGGAAATTATTGTTAGACAAGTAAGGAATACTATACATTTCAATTCTCCTCATGTGAAGAACTATCACCAGGAGGTGTATAGTCTAATAGAGAACTTTGAAGCTTTCAATATCACAATGATCCCCAGAGAAAAAAATATTCTTGTTGACTCCTTGGCCACATCCGCTTCCAGGTTGTCGCCTTTAGAGTATTATGAAGCTTCCCAATTCACTGTCGAGATGCTCTACAAACCGTCGGTACCCAATAACATTTCCAATTGGAAAGTCTTTGAAGGAGATGAACATATTATAAACTTCTTGACCAACCAAGACAATTTCAAATATCTCTCTATTGAAGATGAAGAATTCCAAGAGAAATCAATAGAAACCGATCCTCGGACAGGACAAACTATGAATAAATCAAAGGCTCACACAATCCCAAAAGGGATAGCTAATCTAGAAAATCTGTTTGATTTGAAAGAGCAATTTAAGGGACCTAAAAATGCAAAGGCTGGTAGCTCTTGTCCCCTGCATGAAACTATAAATCTTGGGACCCCAGAAAACCCAAAGAATGTGAATCTTGGTAATACTATATCCAAGGAAGAGAGGAAACCTTACCTCAAATTATTCAGACAATACCAGGATGTCTTCACATGGTCTTATAGGGATTTGAAAACATATGATACCTGCATCATTCAACACACCATCCCATTAAAACTCGAAGTGAAACCTTTCCAACAAAAGATATGAAAGTATCATCCATCCCTGGAGCCTCTCATGTATCAGGAATTAAAGAAACTTTTAGATGCCAAGATCATTTTCCAGGTTAGGCATTCCGCCTAGGTGGCAAATCTTTTTCCGGTGAGGAAACAGTTAGGAGAAATCCGCCTATGCATAGATTTTAGGAACCTCAACAAATATTTAGAAAAAGACAATTACCCAGTCCCATAGATGGAACAACTCCTGCAAACCGTGTCTGGCTTGAAGATCTTATCTTGACTAGATGCGTTCTGAGGTTACAACCAAGTCCTGGTTTCAAAGGAAGATCATTTAAAAACCACCTTCTGAACTAAATGGGGAATCTTTTCTTATAAACGCATGCCTTTCGGGTTAATTAACGCAAGAGAGACCTTCCAAAGGACCATGGATGTGGATTTCCAGGAACTAATCAATAAATCTATGGTAGTGTATCTAGATGGTGTAACAATGTATTCGAAGAATAGAGAAGAGAACATCCAACACCTAACTCTAATTTTTCGAAAGGTGTAGGAAATATGGTATATCCTTTATCCCAAAGAAAACTATCTTCAGCATTGAGGAAGGTAAGATGTTAGGTCACATTATATCTCAAGCAGGGATTCACATAGACCCAGAAAGGATTAAGGCCGTAGCTCAACTTCCATTACCCCATAACAATAAAGCTATGCAGTCTTTTTTCGGGCAAATCAATTTTGTGAGGAAGTTCACCCCCGACTTCGCAGAGATCATCAAACCCTTACAAAAGATGAATCAAAAGGATGTCGAATTTAAATGGGATGATGAGTGAAAGGATGCCTTCAACAATATCAAAGATGCCATATCCCGGGCCCCAGTGTTGCGAAGTCCCGATTTCAATAGAGAATTTTCCCTTTATTCTTTCGCCTTCGACCAGTCATTAGTTTCAGTTTTGAATCAGAAGGATGATGAGAACAACGAAGCCCCAATGTCATTTATGAGTACTAATCTTCAAGGAGATGAGCTCAATTATCTTCCTGTAGACAAACAGGCCTATATAGTTTATAAGGAAGTAAAGCATTTCAGGTCTTACATCCTCAAGAATCACACTAAAGTAATTGTGTCGCACCTTGTAGTCTAATCCTTGTTTACCCAACAAGAAATGGGGGAAATAAGAGGGAACTGAATGGAAGTAGTTCAGGAATTTGATCTAGATATAAAACCTTCCAAACTAGTAAAAGAACAAGGGTTATGCAATCTTCCAGCCGAAGCCCAGGATCAAGTAAATGAAGATTTCAGATGGGAGAACAAAATAGAACTATGGTGTGGTGAAGTATCATACATCTCCCCAGGAAAAGACTCTTGGTATAAGGATTTAACTTACCTTTTACATCATGGGACTTTTCCTGAAAACCTCAACCCTAGGGAAAGGAGAGCCCTCAAATTAAAATATGCACAATACCGCCTTATAAATTTGGTGCTCTTCCTTATAATGATGGAGTACTATTAAGATTTATCAAACGTGGAGACGTATATAAAGTGATGAAAGAACTCCATGATGGCCCGGCTGGGGGACATTTCGTAGGAAACACCACCGCTCATAAGATTATGAGAGCCGACTATTATTGGCCCACCTTGTTCAAAGATGCTCATACTTACGCTAGAAACTGTAAGACTTGTCAAATAAGTGCTGGAAAGGAGAAGAGAGAGGTAGTCCCACTCCAACCTGTGACTGTCTCTAGGCATTTTGGGTAGTGGGGGTTGGATATCATAGGAGAAATTACACCTAGCTCTTCAAAACTGCACAAGTACATTCTTACTGCCACTGACTATTTCACAAAATGGGCAAAGGCCATTCCTCTGAATCATGTAAATAAGAAGTTAGTGATCCACTTCATAGAATAACAGTTGATCACAAGATTTGGTGTCCCTTCTATTATGGTCTTTGATAATGTAGATTACTTTTCTTCCACTCTATTGACGAAGTTTGATCTGGACAAAGGAATCATAATTAAGTACTCTACAAATTATTATCCCCAGGGAAATGGTGTGGCAGAATCAACTAATAAAAACATGGTAATAATATTGAAGAAGATGTTTGGAGATAACCAAATAAATTGGCATAATCTACTCCATAATTCTCTATGGGCCGATGGACAACTTTTCACATATCCTTTGCAAAGTCCATGTCCTGGTGATCTGAGGAATCCCTTGCATGAGAAAGGAACRAAATGATGGWAAAMTTTTCACATATCCTTCGGCAGTTGCCCACAGGAGACACATATTCATYAAGAGGACATGAAACCCCCTTCAAGGTACAAGTAAATTTTGATATTCCATTATTTCAAGGACTGATAGATGCAGATGTTGTAGATAAATGGATGAATATTTTCGAAGGGTATTTTTCAGTCAACAATTTTTCTAATAGGGAAAAGATTACTTTTGCACTCCTCAAGGCCATTCCCCATGTTAAGGACTAGAATGATACTTACTCTGGGAAAAGGGCCATAGAGGAATCTGCAATATTTTCGGTCTCCCATACATGGGATTCCTTCAGGGATGTCATTAAAGAACAATACTACCCTATTTGAATCTACAAGGACCAGTACATAAGATGGACCACCCTGATTCAGGAAAGGGACCATACATTACCATATTTCACCAATACATTCCATACCCTGAACACCAAATTGGGTATTAAAGACTCTAGATGAAATCTGGTCCTAAAATACCACGATTTTTTGCATAGATACATTCAAACATAAATGGATTTTATGGACATTGCATCATTGGGTACAGATTATAGATATGCTGTCAAGATCGAGCAGAAATTTAAGCAAAGGAGGAGAGAGTTTGGATCAAAAAACTCGTCATAACCAAAGCAGGGAAAAGGTGGCCCAACCCACAAAACAAGGGACAGAGAAAAGATGGCCACTCTCAAGACAACCAGTCCAAGCCACAACAAAAGAAGGGTAATGAGAAGTCAAAGAAGGACACATGAAAGTGGTGTGAATACCATAAAATCCCTTGGCACAACACTGAAGAATGTCTCTCCAAGCAGTCATTGGTGTCCAAGATGAAATATTTCGAGTCAGAGGAAGATTCTAACTCCAAATCAAATACATAGGTAGGAAATAATATTATCGATTCTGAACCCAACACCATTTTCTCTACCACCAAATTCCAGCCAAGCGAACCAGAAAAACCAAAGGAAGGGGAACGCCTCTTTCACTCATAGATTTGGGTAAATGGGGCTTTGCTTCATTTCATTTTCAATAATGGAATTCAGAAGAACCTGATCTCAGTATAGGTCATCAAGCGGTTGGACCTATCAATGAAATTGCACCCGTATCCCTACACCATCGGTTGGCTTCACCAAGGAAGAGATCTTTGCATCATCCAACAGTGTCATCTGCCCTAGGGCATCAATCCCTTCAAAGATGAGGTATTGTGTGATATTGCTCCCCTTGAAGTTTGTGATGTTATTTTAGGACAACCATATTTGTGGAAGTGACATGTTTTGTATGAGTCTAGACCACACAGTGTTATTATTACTTTGGGTAGACAATTGTACTAGATACCAGAGATAGCACCACCTACCAGTTTTTCTTTAATCATTACTAAGAAATGCAGTAAGGTCATTTCACAGATCAATAAGTTTGTCTTCTTTCTGATCCATGCTTATAGTAAGTAGAAGGTCATCGCCACATCTGTGACCTCTACACAGAGCCTCTCTTTACAACATAATTAGGTAGAATAAATCATGGAAGACTACAAAGACATCTTCTCCTCACCCACTGAGGTACTTACACACTGCCAAGTCAAGAATCCAATTGATCTAACCCCTGGTGCACCTCTATCTAATGGACCATTGTATCATCACTCACTGATGGAAAATGACAAAATCAAGCATCATATACAATAGTTTCTTCAAAAGGGGCACATGAGACCTAAATCCTCCCCTTGCAAAAGCCCGATTGTTCTGGTGCAGAAGAAATACAGGGTATGGTGGCTCTGCATTGATTATAGAGCACTAAAAAAAATCACAGTCAGAAATCAATACCCAATTCCCCGAATTGATGATCTTCTTGACCAACTCAAGGGGCCCAAGTTATTCAACAATATTGACCTAAAGTCTAGCTACCACTAGGTTCCCATCGAATCGACTGATGTATGGAAGAAAACTTTCAAATCTAAAGAAGGTCTCTTCGATTGGCTGGTCATGCCCTTTGGCCTAAAACATGCACCAACAACTTTCATGAGGTTCATGGATGATGTATTGATACCCTTCACCTACTCTTTGTGGTGGTATATCTGGATTATATAATCATATTCAACATAACTTGGGAGGAGTATGTGCAACATATTCAATAAGTTTTGAGAACTCTGTGGCGGCACAAGCTATATTCCAACTTGGAAAAATTCTCTTTTGGAATGAACATGGTCCAATACTTGGGATACATTATTGATGAACATGGGGTACATATGGATCTAGCTAAGATCCAATTCATTCATGATTGGCCAGCCCTAACCACAGTAACTGATCTTCAAATCTTCTTGGGACTTGCCAACTTCTACCAATGGTTCATGTTGGGATTCTCTCATATGGGGATTTTACAACAATATCATCTAATCATAAAATATAAGAAGGGAAGCACTAATAATTTGGTAGACATGCTCTCAAGGCCACCCACATCCAATATCATAGATTTTGGAACTCTATGCACATGGAGCCTTTCACCCATGATGCATATAAAGAGGCAACCACAAAATATGATGAATTTAAAGAGTTTTTTTTATATCTACAGGGATAAGTTCATGTATAATATCCAAGATGGGTTGTTATATAATATAGACAATTTTATGTCCCTAAGGTGAAATATTGCATCTTATCAAAGAGTCTCACACCTCCAAAGTTGCAAGGAAGTTTGGTGTTGGGAATACAATTTCCAACTTACATAGGTATGTGTATTGGCCTAGAATGCAAGAACATGTAGCTTGGTTTATTAGTGATGCATAATTTGTTGTAATATAAATCCTAGTAACATACATAAATGTTTATACCATCCCTTACCTATACCTTATAGACCTTGGGAGAGCACATCCATGGATTTCATGGATGGTTTCCAAAGAACAAGGAAGGGACATGACTATCTATTTATGGTAGTTTATAGGTTCAACAAGATGTGCATCCTCATGCCTTGTAAAAGGACCATCAATGGAAAAGATGCAACACACATGTGTTTTGAAAAGGTCTAGGTTCTCTTTGGCTTACTAACAAGAATCATGTTAGATAGTGATAATATAGTTATCAATTCATTTTGGACTACACTTTGGGAGAAGATGGACACCAGGTTGAAAAGATCCACCACTTTCCATCCATATATAGATGGGTTGACATAAGTAATATACAATATATATTTTCATCTCTTGAAGGGTTACAATAAAAAATGTCTGAGGACATGGGATGAAAATTCGATTTATATTCAACACTATTATGCTACATAAGTCCATACTTATACCATTAAGTCTCTTTTTCAAACTTTCTTTGGGAATTTTCCATCTTTTCCCTTAGATATTGTATATGGACAATGAGGAGTGATGGAAGACACCATAGGAGAATTATTGAAGGTTGTAAAATTCATTTCAAGTACAAGAGACATCGAATAATTCAAAGGAAAAGTACAAGGCCCAACATGAAAATCACATAATTGAGAGAAAATTAAAGGTAGGAGAGAGAGTTTGGTTGTATGTAAACAAAGAAAGGCTACACGATCCTATTAAGAAGATCAATTTTCTTTGGCATGGCCCTTTTGAAGTGTTGGATAAGGTGGGTGATGATGACTATAGACTCAGTCTACCAACATATATGTGCATTTACTCAGTAGTGAATGTGGAAAATTTAAAATTATACGAGCCTTACATATTGTAATAGGAAACTAATGAGAAACTATTACCTACCATAGATGATTTATCATAAAAATATTAGGCAGAGTTAGAAAAAGAATTTTTTTGCAAAGAAGTACAGAATAACTAGATGGGGTTAGTATGAAATCTAGTAGGTCATGCTGAAAGGAGAACTTCTAGGCAAGGAAAAATGGTACTCTAGGGATAAGGTATAGGAAAAAATTCCTTGCATCGTTTAGTTAAATATTTTGGAGACCAAAATCCTCCTTAAAGGTTGAGGTGTGATCTAGAATGGATCGTTATATAACTTGTCATCTATTTTGAAACTTTATGGGTGGAAAAATAGAAGTCATTTTCCTGTAGCATCGGTTTTATGGATAGGTCCCACTTTGGTGATTTGGTGTCCAAAACCTTATAGATCCTATTTGATGCCTTTAACGACCATTTTTGGGGTCAAAACGTTGTGAGAGTAGATCACAATCTCTCAATGTTATTCTACACTTCAAGAGATTTTCCAAGGGTTTGAGCATCACCTTAGTTGGAGTTCATATGTAGAAGTTATCCCTCCTCCTAGTTGACCTATCCTATTGACCACCATAGCACTAGATGGATTCCTTGTTATCTTCCATTAATAATGCATGTGGATATAGCGATATATGGAATTTCAAGAAGATTCTAGAGGGTTCAAACCCCTAATCTTAATTGTGGGTTGAGGCATGCAAAAATCCTAACTGTAACCTTAGAAGGTTATCATACTATGCTAAATATCGAGCTACTAGGATAGGAATGGGTTCCATTGTTATTGTATTGTTTATTGTTCCATAGTTCACCACAAAATCTAATAGTGGGATATTGAATCATAATAATGGGAGTATAAGATCATGTAGTGACCATACTATCCATACTATTCATGAGAACTTCATAGTGAGTTCCCCTTTCATTATATTTGTATTTCATAAGTGAGAATATATGAGTAGAGAATAGGCCTTACCTTATAGAATGATTTTTTCCATTGTACATATTGTGTTCATTGTGTGAATGGTGTGTTTTTTGTTTTCTTCTTTCATGTTAGTTTCATTTTATGCATGAAGTTAGTAACACTGAATATAAAACTTAAGTAAAAACACAACATAATAGGATATTTTAGTATATTGTAAGATATGTTGTGATGAATTGTTCCAATGGAATATCCATGAAGATTTATAGATTAAATGTTCTAAATAATAATGTCCTCGATTTCCAACTCTGTACCTATCCTTTTCTATATTTACTCTACATGAAATAGAAGGCCTTCATGGCCCCGTAGCCCTATTACTATTTTCTCCACATAATAGTTTCAATTATAAATATAATCAAAGTTAGGGGCATGGCAATTATAAGAAGGAACTACCTCTAATTTTAACAATTAAATATGATGGTTATGTTCTTATTGCAAGTACCTATTACCATTAACAACATAAACCATCAACCAAGTATAAGGGACAATGAGTATTCCTCCATTCTTTGTCATCCGTTCTTCTATTTGATATATAAATATGGGAAATAATGTTATAGAGAGGGGACATGATTGTTTTACCCCACTATTATTATTGATTTTTATCACATATTTGCACCCCTAATTCTAAAATAACCTTCCAATATAAGTTGAAAATAGCTTATCTTCATTCAAGTGGAATTCCTAGTTTTGATTTCTTACCCAAAGTTTTATTTAAGGACCTCTATTGAAGGATTTAAAAAATAGAGAAGGAAAATATAAATGATATTTCCTTTCCATTATGTTATCCCAACGACAATTCTACGAGTAATTGGGCCATCAATGGTTGAATGCATCTATGAAGGAAAATGTATCTCTATTTTGAGAGTTGAGTTTCCACATCCTATTTATCGTGTACCAAAAGTTTTGTTAAAAATTATTCATATCTTTCAAACATAGAGTTTATTTATCATTGTTTATTTCACTTTTTACAATTGGGAAAGTGCATATTTCTTGTGAGAATTGAATCTCTATTGTCCCTAGGCTGAACCCCAATTGTAAATGTACATATAGGCTAGTGAGCCATGCTATTTGAACCAGAGTGCCATTATATATATGTTTTGAGGCTAGAGTGCTTGTGTGGTTAATAGGTTGGAGAGATTGGATGCTAAAAGGTCAACGAGCCTATCATTTTTATATGTAATCACACTAGAACATTAATAAAAATGAATCACTATTGCAGGCCAACAAAAAAAATAGTATGGGGGGATAATGTTGGAACAAGGATTGAATGTAAAGAAAAACATATTGTAGAGAAGCAGTGGAGTCGAAAGACACTGTAACACTGAAGCAAGAGTCACTCAATTAGAGTGAGAGAATATCTCTCGATATGATCAGACAATATGATAATATAATAGACCTATTACTAAGATCATCTATAAATAGGTTTGGTCATGGAACGAACTAAAAAAGATCGGGTGAAGTTTGTTGCACCTATCCATAAAATGTGGATTGCAAATCCATAAGTGGACATGTTCAACGAAGGGTTTATTCAAATTTCAACCCAAATACATGGTCAACCCAATTGATCTGACAAGGTGAGGCTACAAAGGAACCACATGTTCCAACACCCCCCCGTAAACAAATCTTCTAGGAAAAACTATGCTGCGGCATTCCCTCCTAATTTTGTCTTGAATGCAAAGGTTGATCACAAGAAGCTACAACAACACTCCTAAGGAAGCCTAATCACCATCAATGTGGATCAAGGACAAATATAATCCATGAGTTTTCAAAACACGGTCCCAGTTGATTAGTTGAATAAACAACAATACTTCACTAACAAGTCGATTAGGTGATGAGACAAGAACACACCAATATAATTAATCTATAACAGTGCAATAGTCTCTACCAAGATATACAATATCTTTATCCAAAAAGTCTCTACAATAGGTACAATAAGCATAAGTACATCTCCCAATAACACAATCAAACATGGTTCGGTTAGTCTCAACAATCTAGGTCAAGTCAACAAGAAGGAGTTGAGTCAACACACAACTCATCGGTTGGGTTTACAAATCAACAACTTCAATTACTCTCCCCTTAAAAAAAACTGAGGGGTCAAAGCATAAACATAAAGTATTTTTCGAAACACATTAGTGGAGGAACAAAATATTGTTGAAACTTAGTTGACAAATGCATAGTCGAAACACCTCTAGTCAAATGTTAAGTTGGGTCAAAACCTAGTCGACCAATATCCCAATCAAACACCATTCGACTATCAATTTGGGTCAAACTTTTTGTCGACCATTGTCAAAAATCAGCAGTGAAAAGGAACATGGTACATCCTTACAACCAACAATACACAACAGTATGAACTCTTCAAACATCGGTTCAAATGCGCCCATGACCACTCATCAATCCAATAATAGTCAATTATGGTAGTCGGTATGGGCCATAGTTATGTCTTCCATGTCTCTTTTGTAAATATATGAAAGCATGATTTCCACTCTTTCTATGGAGAGGATGAAAATAAGGAACATGGGACTATGTTGGTTGATCAAGATATATAGGATCAAGGTCTAGTGTACTTTCAGGAGTAAAACAACTTGGTATATCAACAATGACATCATAAACAAAAATATTCTTATAATCTGGTATATCAGGAACAACCATCTCATCAATCTATTTAGGAGATTGTTCTGCTAGAAAAGCATTTTGAACTCCACTTGCAATGAACAAAACTTCCCTATTTGCAACAAGGGAAGGTGTAGGAAAGGAGGAAACACCGACATCATATCCAAGACCTATTCTCGCTGGAAGAATTTCAAACATAATAGGAGAAGCAATAGCATGTCCATTCTTTCCAAGTCCTCCTCTGGTATATCCTGTTAGCACGCAATCTTATCAGAGCCTTAGGGGTTTGTGATTTCTACCTTGGTATGTGGTTTTACTTATTTTTCCTCCTTTTGTAGACCTGGTCCTAAGTTTTCCTATCGGCTTGTAATTTTTTGTTATTTGTCTTCACCTGCTTGATAGACCTGCTTTTCCTTAGCAGCTTGCCTAAGAAATACTAGCCCTAATCCTTTTTGTTTTCACCTAACGTCAAGCACTACTCTCTTTACTTCTTTCATTGACCCTTTTTCTTTCCTGAGCCTTTAGCCAGTCATCTAAGTATTTGTTCGTAGGATGAGGTCGTAAGCACCAAATTCCACACTTAGAGTGGTCAAAAATGGATTCAGGTCAAGCGAGCGAGCAAGATTAGTGTTCAACAACAGAGATCCACAAGGTGGAGTAGATCGATGGTCATCGGGGGATCAGAGCCATACAATTGTGTGAAGAATAGCGTCAGGAAGAGTGGTGGAATCACGATGCCATCCTAGCCGTTAGTATTGAGAAGGACACGTGGTACAATATCAGTGTTTCGCTGATTTGTGATATGGAGCAATCAAAGGGCTAAGTCTTGAATACTCGTGAGACGCGGAGTCATGAAATAATCGAGGTTGTTCATTCTAGAGGGCCATGTGGCATAGGATTCGAACCGCAGAGAAAGTCTTTTGGGAAAGTTGGGTTAAAAATTGTGGATGGCCCAAAGTCTCAAAACTCCGATATAATATGGGTGTTCTGATGCAAAGAGACGTGTGTCGCCTGATCCGAGCGATCATGATTTTGCAACTCAGGGATTTGAGCATAGAGAGGAACATGAGTTCATGAAACACGAAATCACGATGTGCATAGGGAATTAGGTTCACTGTCACTGCCCAGGGTCATATGGAGGTAGGGATAAATAAAGGATAGTCTCTTGTTCAAGCGATGGGAGGTTAAGGTTGTTCGAAGAGATGATCATGGCCATTAGATTCAAGGAAAATCCGACTGATGGTCTAAGTGGGCCATTTCGTGGGAGCAAGCATCGAGATATTTGAAATCAAGAGGAGTGAAAACTCCTGAAATGCGAAATACCGATTTTTCAGAGGGATAAGCATGAGGTCAAGGCCTGTGGTCACATGTGACAAAGGAAATGGAGTGCACAAAGGATCAAAGCACCCAAGTTGGTCACAAAGAAGGATTTACATGGCCTCGAGGTGGTAGAAACATCCCAAAGGAATTGTGAGATCACCTGGAACATTCATGGTTGTTAGGCTTCGTCTCGACCACAATGAAACTAGTTAATGAAAGTGGGTAGGTTAGTTGAAACCTCGTTTCATCACATTAAATGGAAATTATGGAAAATCTGGTCGTGGAAGGCAGACTGTCAGCCAAAAGTTCCCTTGTCAAGAATTCTCCTGTGAAGCCCATATTGATCTGATCTTGCATCTGACAGAAGAGTGCAAGTGCAGCCTGGTAGAAGAAGATGCAGATGCCAATCCTTGAATGCATGACCAGAGTGTGTTTCTGTAAGGAGCAAGTTTCTCTGAGTATATATATACCTAGTTATTATATTTTGTAGAGGTGAATGATAGAGAAAATCTC
Source organism: Picea mariana (assembly GCA_032191745.1). Classification (NCBI taxonomy): domain Eukaryota; kingdom Viridiplantae; phylum Streptophyta; class Pinopsida; order Pinales; family Pinaceae; genus Picea; species Picea mariana. The sequence continues at coordinate 212,334 of JASDQU010735526.1, read as the reverse complement.
TCGTATTCTAAAGTTTTAGTAAAACCTCTACCTTATGGTTATGTATCTGTATTTGAGACTTCTTTTTTAATAACAATCAGCTTTCCTTACTACATCTTATTTGCGTCTGATACTAAAAGAGTTCATGATTGACTAATTCACATGAATTATTGTGACTGTATTATGACAAATGTTTGATTATAGGGCTATCATAATTCCTTTTTGTTTCTTCGAGATTTAAATTCAATAAAATCATGTGTTTAAGTTTTTCCTCTTTGGGTTGTTGAAGGACCTGATGTCCTCAGAAGACCTCTACATTTTCTCACCAAAGGCTTCCCTCTACTCACCCTTATTACAAATTACTGAATGAAGTTGAACCAAGACCTCACTTTCTTATGCATGCTAGTCCATTTTTATGAGTTAAAACAATATCATCTCGAGTCTGCATCCATTCGACCTATTTTATAACCAACATGTGACATAAAACTCTGATGGGTATCAGGCTTACCTCTACAAGAAACCAGTGGTGAATTTCAGTGCTAACATTTCTGGCACCGTCGCCAGGGACTAAATTGAATATTTTCCCTGGGATTGAATGACAAAGATTACTGGTTTTGAAGGTGCATCAGAACTAAGTACATTAAATATTGCAATTATGCACCTGGCAACTCCATTAATGTGAATCCACTAGCAAATCCACTGTTTCAACCGTGGCTTCTAGAGTCAAACATAAGAGGTCTACTCCAGAGATGCATTTAGAAACACCTGAAGCTGACCCGAAGAAAATTGTCAGAAATGGAAAGACCCTTCGAGAAGGTACTTCTACTGCTGAACCATGTATTTCTAATGATTTTCATTGTCCTCCTATAGAAACTTCCATATCTACTTCTCATTTTCTTATCATACCGTCTGTTGGAATTTCTCGAATTTTAAATTTTGGGAGTGTTCCTGGTTATTTTTCCCCTCCTAGTCTCGGATTGGAGGGAGAAATCCTTGTCACTCCTCTCTCCCCTGAAGTTGCATCTTGGTCTAGATCCCATACCTTGGAATATTTTCATACTCCAGGTTTTATTACTCCTCCTCTTGTTAGATTTACTAATTTTGAAGAAAGGGAAACCTCTATTCCCTCTATCCCTATAGCCTTTTCTCCAAATCCTTGGTTGTTTCCCTTTCCTTCCATAAACTCGGTTCCATTCTCCCCTGTTCGAACCCCTTCCCCTATTATTTCTCATGCACCTGTCATCCCTATGGCAGGTGCCAATCCCCCTAGAAATAGAATGGATGCTATAGTGGCTACAAGATATGACCCTCTAGCCTTACCTTAGCCCATGAACTCTCTCCCTGTTGAAGATTACCTAAAGTATATGCCTAAGCTCACTAGAGAGGAAGACATCACTGCTCAAGAACACCTTGTTGCTTTCTATAGTTATGCAGTAAATTTGAATATTGAAAACGAAGATTTCTAGATGAGAGTCTTTGTCCAGAGCCTTGATGGTGAGGTTAGAAAATGGTTTAGGGGATTGACCCCTAGATCTATTGATGGGATCGAGGCTCTAGATGATGTTTTCCTGAGGAAATGGGGAGACAAAAAAGACTTTATGTATTATATCAATGAGTTTGGGTCCCTAAAGAGAAAAGAGGGGGAATCTCTCTCTGACTTCTCCAAAAGATTCAACCAAATGTACAATTAGATCCCTGCTGAGATAAATCCTACAGAAGCCTCTGCCAATATCACTTATGCTAGTGATTTTGACCCTAATTTTTGCCTCTTGTTAAGAGAAAGAAGAGCTACTTTCTTGGCTCATATGCAAGATGCAGCCCCGGAAGTAGAATCCAATGTGTTAGCAATTGACAGACTCAGAAATAAAGTTGATAAAGATCTAAGGGCTCAACCTCTGGTTCTTCTGCTTCCCACCATCAAGTAAGTGAATGGACCAAGATGGTGAAGACCCTGTCTGTAGAAATGGAGAAGATGAATCTTGAAGGGAAGAAAAATTATAAGAATGCCTAAAATGATGATAGCAAAGCCATCTGTAGAAGACCAAACAATGCCCCTCAAATACTCCCGAGAGATCCTAGAAACAGAGATATGGATGATCAAAAAATCCAAACCCCCCTCGAAAATAACCTTGTTGTTGATGAAGAGAGGGAGGAAGAAGAGCTTGATCTTGAAATCCATTTCATTGGAGACACCTCACCATTTCCCCATTTGAATCAATCTGCATACGACGAATCCCTCATGAATAGTCAAATAAATGAGCTAAGTGAGTGTGAGAAGGGAAATGGAAATCCCAATAAATACAATCTCAGGTCTAAGAAGGAAGAAGGGAAGTATGATGCCCCTGATCAGTCATCCAGAATAGAGAATCTTGCCAAATATGCAACAAATAAAAGAAAAGAAAAGAAAGCTTAGAACCCCTCACTGACACACAAAGACCCTGTCCCAGAAGTGAGAGAAATTTTGAAGCCCCTTTCCTCCTTCAACTTTGAGAATGAAATTCAAAATATCATAATCCCTATGCCCCTTTCAGAGCTATTCAAGCATGAAGACATCAAAAAACTCCTCTCTAAGTTGTTGTAATCTGAGCCATCTTTCCATTCCACAGACTAAGTAAATCTTCAAGATGAAAAGACAACAGTCATCTTGGGTCCTATGGTTGAAGATAGAAATGATTCATCCCCTCCCTTATATACATCACTAAACATACATGATAAGGTGTTGCATAACTGTTTGATGGACTCATTGAGGGCATCTCATAATCTCATTCCCAAAATTTTCACGGAAGAACTCGAGTTACAAATCACAAAATCTTATCATGACTTATATTCCTTTGATTTGAGGAGGGTGCAATGTCTTGGTGTAATCAAAGATTTGGTCGTGACCTTGTTTCAACTACCCATGAAAAGTTTGGTCATGGATATCGTGGTGGCAAATTTTCCTTCCAAGTTTGGAATGTTATTTTCAAGATATTGGATTAAAATACTTGGGAGAACCTTGCAAATGGACCTCACATATGCTACCATTCTAGTGTTCGGAGGGGAGCACAGAAGACTGTACAAAGAGGCTCATTTGGCCTACATTATCAGTGATGAAGAAGACCCCACCAATCATCCTATATTTTCCCTTGACACTGATTTGGGTTCTAGTTTGTTAGAACTCACTGATACTCCTGAAGCCCCTCTTGAAATCAGAAAGCAACACATTTCTTTTCATGAAATACCTCCCCCAACTACTTATGTGTGGAATATGTTCTTCAACGGAGCCTCTTCTAGGGAAGGTGCTGGTGTCAGATTAGTTTTTGTGCCACCTTGTTAAGAGGCCATACCTTTGTCCTATAAACTAAAACTTGAAGCCACCAACAATGTAGTAGAGTATGAGGATCTTTTTCTGGTTTTAAGAGTTTCGAAATACATGGGGATTGAAGAGCTAGAAGTATTTGGAGATGCTGAACTAATTGTTCATCAGGTCAAGAATGTTTATCAAGATAAGCACCCTAGGATAAGGACTTACAGAAATGAGGTGTGGGACCTAATTGTCAATTTCTTCTTAGCCTTCAACATTTAATTTATTCCAAGAGAGGAAAATACTATGGCTGATTCTTTGGCCATCTCAGTGTGCCAAATCAGAATCCCACTTCCACCTAAGCTCAGGTATGATGTTGAGATTAGATATAGGCCCTCTGTACCTGAAAATATCAAGCATTGGAAGGTGTTCGAGGATGATCCTGAAATCAGGAGATTTCTTGAGTCGATTGATGAATTATCTGCATTACATATTGATAAGGATAATGATGTTGAAGGTGACCCTCCCCATGAAGTATTTTTGAATGAAATTTATGATCACCATATTGTTCAGTTGCCTAGCAATCATATTCTGAAGGGACTAGTTCCTTTAGAAAGATTGTTTGATGGGAATGATGTGGCAGTAAAGGGTAAAGTCTCAAATGAGGATGATGATGTAGCTAAGTGCAATATCGGTATGGAGGAGGATCCAAAATTTGTCAAGCTGTCATGCAGTCTGTCAACGGAGAAGAGGGCCGAGTATGCTGAGTTACTAAAGGAATTCATTGATGTGTTTTCCTGGACCTATGAATACCTCAAAACTTACGACATAGCCATCATTGAGCATAAGATCCCATTGAAGGAAGACGCCAAACCATTTAGGAAGAAATTAAGACAGATAAATCCTATGCTAATCCCTATTATGGAAAAGGAGGTAAAGAAGTTGTTGAACACCCAAATCATTGTCCCTTTGAGATGTTCTGAATGGGTAGCCAACCTGGCCCTGGTGAGAAAGAAAAATGAAAAAATCAGACTGTGTGTTGATTTCAGAAATCTGAACAGAATCTCTAAGAAGGACAATTACCCTTTGCCAAAGATGGAACATATATTTCAGAGGGCAATAGGTGCATCCAGGATCTCCATGATTGATGGATTTTTTGGCTACAATCAGATCTTTGTCCTACCTGAGGATATAGAAAAGACAACCTTCACCACTCATTGGGGCACATTCAAGTATGCCAAAATTCCCTTTGGATTGATGAACATAGGAGCAACCTTTTAGTGATCCATGGACATTGCTTTCATTGGAGAAAGAGATACATTTGTGGTCATTTATCTGGATGAAATAACAATCTTCTCCAAATCTGATAAAGAACATTGTCAACATCTGAGTAAAGTCTTCTTGAAATGCAGAAGGTTTGGTTTCTCCCTAAATCCCAAGAAGCCCTTATTTTCCATGCAGGAAGGGAAGTTGTTGGGACACATTGTGTCTACTGAGGGGGTCAAGATTGATTCAAGTAGGGTAGAAGATATTCAAGCCTTATCACCTCCTATATCCAAGAAATATATTCAGTCCTTCCTGGGAAAAATCAATTTCTTAAGAAGGTTTGTTTCAAATGTTGAATTGGTGAAGCATATCACAACCATGCTCAGGAAGGAGAATAAAATAAAATGGAATACTGAGTCTAGAGAATCCTTCAACCAAATCAAGAAGGCATTGACTGAGGCACTTGTGCTAATCAGTCCCAGTTATTCCAAATATTTTATGATTTTTTTGTTTTCTTTTTTTGATACAGTGGCAACTATTTTATTACGGAAGAATGATGAAGGGTTCGAGCAACCTATTTCATTTTTCACTAAAGCATTAAGGGATGCAGAGATCAGATATGACATCATGGAGAAGTAGGCCTATGCCTTGGTGAAATATTTCAAAGCTTTCAGAGTCTAAGTTTTTCATTCGAAGATCATCGCATATGTTTCTTTAGCTTCTGTGAAGGACATTCTCATTTAACCTAACATAGACAAGAGAAGGAGAAAATGGATTGTCAAAATCCTCGAATTTGAACTAGAAATAAAACCCACCAAATTGGTTAAAGGCCAAGGTTTAGCCAAGTTGTTGGTTGAATCTAATTGTAAATATTTGGGGGTTAAATTCATAAACACTTTCTTAGAAAACCAGCAGGTTGAAGCATCTGATAAAGGTCCTCGAGACAACCCTCCATTAGCAGAATGCACCAGGTACAAAGATATTATATTTTTTTATGCAGGATTTAAGGCCCCATGATGGTATGGGAAGAATAAAGGAAAGAGATTTAAAGCTCAAAGCAATAAAATATTGCCTTATTGACCAGGTTCTATATTGGAAAGACCCTCTAGGAGTGTTGTTGAGATGTTTGGACCCACAAGAGGCCCAAAAAATTATATTTGATTTCCATGATAGTGTCTATGGGGGACACCACTTCTGGAAAACCACTGCCTACAAAATTGTTAGGGTTGGTTATTATTTTCCTACTCTATTCACTATTTTCTATGCAAAAATCCAGGGCTTGCATCAAATGCCATAAATTCTGTAGAAAGCAGCAACTCAAGCCTCTGCCATTGAATCCTGTACTAGGTTTGGGACCCTTTCAACAATAGGGTATGGATTTTATCGGGGAGATTCATCCTCCTTCAAGTGGTCAACATAGGTGGATCCTAACTGCAATAGATTATTTCACCAATTGGATAGAAGTTATCCCCATAAGGATTGCTTCTCATAAACTGATCCTTGGTTTCCTAAAGGATATTATAGTAAGATTTGGTTGTCCAATAAGGATCATCATGGATAATGCTGCATCCTTCAGAGCTGAGTCGTTGATCAGATTTGGTGAGCAGTTCAAAATTTCATTAATTCACTCAACCCCTTACTATCCACAAGGGAATGCATTGGAAGAGTCCTCTAATAAAATCCTTATAAAGATTATCAAACCGTTGTTAGAGGAAAAAAATAAAGAATGGGATTCAAAGCCCAAATTTTCTTTCTGGGCTGATAGAGTGACAAGAAAAAGGTCATTGAGCATCTCTCCTTTCCAACTTGTATACGAGACTGAAGCAGTTTTTCCTTCCCAGCTCACCTTGCCTGTGGAAAAATTCTTCCAAGACTGCCACAAAGAGCCTGATGACATGATCAGGAGGATACATCAACTGGTAGAAGTGCAGCAGGAAAGAGAGAAGCTTCTGGATAGAGCACATCACCATCAACAGAAAATCGAGCAATCCTTTGACAGGAAGAGAAATAAGGAGGATTTCTAGTCGGGAGATTTGGTCCTCCAATGGGATGCGCCCAGACAGGACAAGGGAAAGCATGGAAAATTTGAATCCCTTTGGATCTCCCCCTTCAAAAATTTTGAATCATTTCCCTACAACACTTACAGGTTGCAGAATTTGGAGGGTGATGAAGTTTTCGGTGGCCCAGTAAATGGGCACTTCCTAATTTTTTTTTTGTTTGAAGCTTCAATTGACGTTCCACCATTGTAAATACCGTCCATGTTTTATGTATTTTGTTTTAAGTAGGAGACTCCATAACCCAAAGAAAGTCACTGGAGTTGTGCGTTCTTGGAAGCTCACAGGGAGAATGCCATCCCCTATGGAGCCAAATGTTAGCACATAATATTGTCAGAGCCTTAGGGGTTTGTGATTTCTACCTTGGTCTATTTTTTTACTTTTTTGTCCTCCTTTTGCAAACTCGGTCATAATTTTTCCTCTCGGCTTGTAATTTTCTGTTGTTTGTCTTCAACTACTTGATAGACGTATTTTTCCTTAGCATCTTTCTTGAGAAATATCAGCCCTAAGCCTTTTTGTTTTCCCCTAAATTCGAACACTTTTCTCTTTATCTTTGTAATTCACCCTTTTTCTTTCCTGAGCCTTTATCTAGTCATCCAAGTAGTTGTTCGCAGACTGCAGTCGTAAGAACAAAATGCCACACTTAGAGAGGTAAAAAATGGATTCAGATCAAGTGAGCGAGAAAGATTAGTGTTCAACGGTGGATATCCACCAGGTGGAGCAGAGCGATGGTCATCAGGGGATTAGATCCATACAGTTGCGTGAAGAATAGTGTCAAGCAGAGTGGTGGAATCACGATGCCATCCTAGTCGTTAGTATTGGGAAGGACACGTAGCGCAAGATCAACGTTTCTCTTACTCACGAGATGGAGCAGTCAAAGGACCAAGTCGTAAAGACTTGCGAAATGCGAAGTCATGAAATAATTGGGGTCGTTCATTCTAGAGGGGCATGTGGCAGAGGATTCGAACCACAGAGAAAGTCTTTCAGGAAAGTTGGGTTGAAAATTGTTGATGGACCAAAGTCCCAAAATGCTGATACAATCTTGGTCATCCGATGTAAAGAGACACGTGTCATATGATCCAAGCAATCACAATTTCGCGACTCATATGTTTGAGCATAGAGTGCAACATGAGTTTGTGAAACGTGAAATCGTGACACACCTAGGGAATCAGGCTCGCGGTCACTACCCAGGGTCATATGGAGGCAGGGATAAATAAAGGATAGGATCCTGATCATGTGATGGGTGGTTAAGGTTGTTTGAAGAGATGATCATGGCTGTCATATTCAAGGCAAATCCAACCGATGATCCTAGTGGGCCGTTTCGCGATAGAAAGAATCAGGATATTTGAAATCAAGAGGAGTGAAAACTCTCGAAATGCGAAATCTTGAGTTTTCAGAGGGATAGGCATGAGGTCAAGGGCCACGGTTGCATGTCACAAA
>JASDQU010735526.1:186098-201749 GCA_032191745.1 Picea mariana | reverse complement strand
TTTACAATTTGATTGGAATCTTTCTCAAAAGTATTGACACATCTTTAGTCAAGTAAAGTTGAGTGTTCCTTTATGCCAGTCAAGAGTTTCAAGAAAAGCTCGAACCGTATTTGCAGTAGTTGCATATCTTCTTGCTTGACATCAACCAATACATGCATACCAATCAGAAAAGGAGAAGTGGATAGTGGAATCCTTTTCATTCAACGACGAATAAATATCAATTTGAATCCTTACAAAAAAAATCTCAGTCAATGCTTGGACAATAAGAAAAACAACTTACACGAAAGAACCAAGTCAATGTTGGGCATGAGATTTTTTTCAATAGGTTAAAGAGTCACTAGTGATACTAATAGATCGATTATTCAATATATTCCATCCTATGCATTTGAAAAATTTATTGATCCACATGGATATCGGTGGCCACCCACTTATTCCAACTGGCTCAAAACAATTTTCTATCAATTTACTATTTTTAGCAGTTTTTTCAGTTCCTAAACTTTTGGGGCCAATTTTAGGGGATAAATGAAGTTTTTTTAGGATAGAGAACCTAAATAATTATGGAAGTCTTTTATTTATACCACAACATGAATCATCTCAACTATATCTTTCCAACAAGCTATCATGTTTCCCAAACAAAGATCGTATGCCAAAGATACACCCCCGGGAAGTTGATACACCAAACTACCCAAAATGAGGTCCACAAAACTATTGGCTTTTCATCTTCTGGGGTTAGGGTTTTGGATTTTATTCATGTTAAAAATGCCTTGGAGTCTCATTGTAACAATCATATTATTGAAAATGTGAGTATACATCACATCTCTTCTCATAGATAAGCTGCCATCATTCTAACGAGTATTTCACTTTGTATTTCTATAGTTTTGTACATTTCCCTCATTAATACAAATTGTGTATTACTATATCTTTGTGTTTATGGTTTCATCTCTGATATATTTTTGTTATATTATATGATATATGATATATCTTTGTATATTTCTTTATTATATCTCCACTCTCATTTTGTGCCAAAAATAATCTGGATCAGTGGTATCAGAGCAGGCCGCTCTTGATCGTTTTTTCAGTGCATGTCCCCGATGAGGTATGAGTATAGCAAGCTGGATTACGAGCTTGTCTCTCTTCAGGAAAATCTCTCTTGCATGTTGAAGAAACCCTCCATGGTGGAATAAAATAAAAATGACAGAGAAGGCGATTCTATTAACATGTTTCTTGAGAAAGCTCTCACATGACTGAGGGATGAAATGATCGAGAATTTATCCGACATCCTTCAACGCCTATCGATAACAACCAGTGAGTCTTCATTAAGCATCCACTTTGGAGGAACCTTGCCTTTAAAAGTACAATTCAATTTTATATTTCTGTATTTGAAGAACAGATAGATGTGAATTCCCTAGCAAAATGGTTAAATATGCTAGAAGGTTATTTCTCTGTTCACAATTTTTCCAACAAGGAAAAGATCACCTTCGCACTCCTTAAGGCTCTCCCCCATGTCAAACATTGGTGGAAAATGTACTAGGAGAAACTTTCCATAGAAGAGTGTGGAATATATGGGTTGATCCCACTTTGGATTTTTTTTGTGGATGCGGTGAAGGAACAATATTACCCTTTAGTAACTATGATGACCAGTACATGAGATGGACCACATTGCATCAAGAGAGGGGCCAAGAAGTGTTGACTTTCACCAATACCTTCCATACCTTGCACACCAATATGGGTATCAATTATTCTGAGTGGCATTTGGTTCTAAAATATGGTGGGGCTCTACACAAATACATCCAAACTTAAATGGAGTTTTTGGACATCTCATCACTGGGAGTTTCCTATCGATATGCTGTCAAAATCGAGTAGAAATTTAGACACCAGAACTAACGTGAGTTCGGGTCTACAAATCCACAGAAACCAATGTATGATAAAGACTATTGGAACTTATGATAAATACTGTTGGAACTTAAATCCTAATTCTTTGTTTTGTTCTTGCTAAGTTATACTCCACGTTTTAATTTTTCTCTTTGATTGATTCTTTGCACCATATTTTTGTTTTCTTGAGAGGTAATTGCATATCGTGATTTGGTTCAAATTACTTGTCATATTGTTTTCCATTAATTGATATTACAACAGGTCGATCAAGTATGTTATATGCACAGGGAACAACCGTGAGAAAAAAATGAAGCATTCAAAAGTAAACAATTTCAGTCTCAGATGGTGGGAACATACAGGTTGAAATTGCAATGATGGAGATCCAACAGGCCACTCATATCAATTTTTTTTGTGCATTAGGGTTTTTCAACATAACGTGAGGTTTAACAACAAGCATATATCTCTGAAGTTCTCAAGCCCCTAAGTGTTGAAGTGTCAAAGTTCCAAAGTCCCGAAGTGTCAGAGTGGGCCCTCACTGTCACATCACTCTGAGAGTTCATTCATCTAGGAGGCTTTGGTCTAGAGAAAGAAAAGTGTCAAAGATTCAGAGCCCTGAAGTGTTGGAGTGGGCCCTTACTTCCACGTCACTTTGAGACCATACTACTCCGAGAGTTTGTTCATCTAGGAGGTTTTGGTCCAGAGAAAGCAAAGTGCTGAAGTTTCGGAGCCTTGAAGTGTTGGAGTGGGCCCTCACTGCCATGTCACTTCGGGCCCGTACTACTCTGGGAGTTCGTTCATGTGGTTGGTTTTGGTCCAGAGCAAGCAAAGTTTCAAAGTTCTGAATCCCTGAAGTGTCAGAGTGGGCCCTCACTTCCATGTCACTTTGGGCCCGTACTACTCTGGGAGTTCATTCATCCAGGAGGTTTTGGTCTAGTGAAAGCAAAGTATCGAAGTTCCAGAGCCCCGAAGTGTTGGAGTGGTCCCTCACTACCATGTGACTTTGATCCCGTACTAATCCAAGAGTTTTTCAACTCAGCATAGGCCTAAATCGCCGAAGGTTTGAACTTTCGAAGTGCCGAAGTCATTAAAATTGATGGTTAAAGTAATCATGGTCTAATTAATAGTAAATGTGAGTTAATGACTCCAGGATAAAGCCACTCTGGGAGATTTTCTTGCTTCAAGATCCAAAACTCCCAAAGCACGAACTCTCGAAGTGACGTCAGGCCACCATGTCACTCTAGACCCATACTACTCTAGGAGGTTTTCAAACGCAGCACTACAGGTATCTCAAAATTCCAAACTCCCGAAATCCTTTAACCATTAAAGTATTAATATTGGGTTAATGGGTCTAATATAAGAACATATTAGTGAATTCGGGAGATTAGCATTATAGGAGATTGATATGTAGAGAAAACCCAGGTCTCTAGATCTCTGGAGTTCTGAAGTGTCTAAGACATGTAGAACTCACCAATCATGACACATGGCGCTCATCTGTGGAGACACGTGGCTTCCATCTGGCCCTAACATGTGGCACTCATTTCTAGTCATTTGGGTCCCATCATTGACTCATTTTTTAGTGACACATGTCACTCGCCGTAAGTGACACATCAATAGTCATGACATCATATGGCATCAGGACACCACGCCACTTTGCATCATTATCACTTCGGGAGTTTTCCATCCAAAGAAAGCATAGTTCTCTAAAACCCGTAGCCCCAAAGTCCCAAGATAATTAAATGATAAAAACATCTTAATCCAGGTTTACTTAGTGATAAGAAAACACTAATCACTTCATGAGTTTGGCACTTCGGGAGTTATATACACTTTTCATTCAAAATATCCCAAACTCCGAAGTTTCAAAGTGACGAGAGACTACCACATCACTATGGGATAAATTCAATTAAGGAGATATTCATGCTTCGCGTTCAAAAGCTCCAGAGCTCTAATAAATTTTTTCCATCACTAAATATGGCTAGGGGAGTTCTAATATGGAATGTAGACATAACTTTAGTAGGGGTGCTAAAGTAGCAAGGTCACCCTGATCGCGGATTGCAAACTAATCGACGGATCACATTCATTGTAAAAATTAAAGGAGTCCAAACATTAAGCTCCCAAAGCAGTCCCACAATTGAAACCATGGTATAGCTTGAGAGGTACGTGGTAGTTGGTGGTTGATTTCGAGAGTTGGAGTAGTGTGGATCCAAGCCGCCCTTGACAACTTCCACAATCACGTGCTTATATCACGTGTAGGGTCCAATCTAAGAGCAGCACGTGGCAACAAAGATGGGTGTTAAGCCAAATCATCAAAGGAAAGTCACGAGGAGAAGAAAACGCTAGTAGACCATGACCAATCCATCATAGATAAAACATAAATAAGGTTCGATTACGATCGAGACAAAGAATCTCGCTAATAGTCAACAGGTACAGAATAAAATATTCAGAATCTGGACTTTGGAACACCATATTCGGGAACTCAAGAAACTATAATCTAGATTGTAGAAGGAATGTCGAAGACTCCATAAAAACACCAGAAGAACTACCTTTTCCTCAAGTAGATAATGTGAAGAAGCTGCCAATACAACCAATTATCCTCTAGTGGCCTCAAACAACATGCATGCATTCTAGTGCTCAATGCAGAACTCAGTTCTGTCACTCCTAATCGTTTTCTTCCATTGCCAGTACATTCTAGTGCATGCATCAGTCCAGTTTCATCACCAGTGTCAGTTTTCAATTGTTCAGTTAAAGACTCGTTTTAGTTTAAATAATAATAAGTTTCTTTTTATGTGTGATAAGAACCACTCTTTTTTATTAAGTCGAGTGTGAAGTATATATTTTTGTACTCCATCAGTGTTTTATTCAAGTTAATAAGTTGTTTTACAATTGTTAATGTAGAGTTAAGTCTCAATCCTAGATGGACAAGAGCCTCCCCAAGTCTGATAAATATGCGGTTTCTGTATGTTTTGAGGGTTGAGTTTTTTGGAGAAAATAAGATCAATACATTAGTTGGTTCAACCTGTTTTATGCATGGATTAAATATTTATACCTCGTGAATATACTCTTGATGCAAGTGTTTCATTCAAATGTTCATGTGTTTTTATATTACCTTGAATGTAGTTTTTGATTTATACAAAGTATATTTCATTTCCTTCAGATATTGTATAAATTCTATTTATTGATATGAAACCTGTGAAAACAACTAATTCTTGGTGAAATTTTTTTTTATTGCAACCTGAGGGAGTAATTGTGTTTTTGATACTTCTTTAATGTCTTGAAATGATATTTTAAGTATTAAACTTCTTACAACAGATTATTCATTGAGTTGTTTGTTGTTTGCCTTTGTTTTTATCTCTATTATTTCACTGGTCTATCATTTGTGTGCCACTAGCCAAGGAGGACCCTCCTCCATATCATTTTCCAACCCAACCATGCTCTTGTCTTGGTAGGACAACCCTCTAACCGACCAAAAAAATTAAAAAACCAGCCATTCCAAAACTTGAGGTGGCCTAGATTTTCCCTTTAGTAGTCAGGTGCATACCTTAGGACCAACAAAGACAACCCTAATAAACATCCTCTAGAAAAGAGTCCAAGCCATAGGAAAACAAGGGTCATGGGAAGATGAGGAAGGACACTAGAAAGTGGTGTGATTTTCAAAAAATTCCTAATGAATGTCTCTCAAAACAATCATTGTTGGCTGAGATCAAATATAAGGAGTCGAGCCCTGATTTAGAATATGATTCAGAAAATAATGGGAGAAGACATATCATCGATGCACACCCCAATGTTATTGTCATGAATGCAACAATTCAAGCAGAAGAACCAATAGATCCTGAATAGGGGGAGCACCTCTTCCATTCATAGATGTGGGAGAAGGGGACTCTGCTGCATTTCATTGTTGATAACGGAATCCAAAAGAACATTATCTTAGCAGAGGTCATCAAATAGTTGGGATTTTTGACAACAACACACCCACATACATAGAACATCGAGGGGATTCTCCAAGGATGATATCTTCATGTTATCCAACAATTTCGATTTTCATATGGAATCCAACCTTTCAAGGATGAGGGAACATATGATGTTTCCCCATTGGAGGTATGTGATGTTTTTTTGGGAGAACCATATATGTGGGCGTGCCATGTTATGAGTCTCGACCCCATAATGTCATTATTACTATGGGGGTCATCTGTACAGGATAACAGAGCTAGTTCCAGCTATTGTCCCACATAAACAATTCTACAAGGTAGTATCTCAAACTAAAAAATTTAGATTCTTCACAGTCTATTAAAAAATTGAACATAAGAACACTGCAACAACTACAGCCTGAGTCCAATCACCTTATGTCCAAGAGACTCATATAGACAAGATTAAGATGTAGCACAAGGTTTCCTTCTACACAGTCATATCATGTAGCTAGACTATTTGAAATGGTCCAACCCTTCCAACCACAGGTTCGTGACAACCATCAACGAGCTAAGCAAGGCAACTTCTCCAGCAAGGCAAGCAGCTCATCAAGATGCACATTCAACAAACACTTTTTCCTCTCCCCCGGGAACTAAACACAATGGATAAAATTACTTCCTAAGTAAGTAGGATTGATCCAGGTGGATCTCAGTCACCTCCCACCTATTCCAACTGGCTCTAAACAATCTTTTGACAATTTACTATTTTTAGCAATTTTCAGTTCCTAAACTTTCGAGGCCAAATTGAGGGACTAAATGACATTTTTTTTATCAAGCACTTCAATGATAGACAAAGGCTATGATTGAGCCTAGAAAATTAATCTCTTAGACGATATCTTTCCAACAAGCTATTGTGCACCCCAAACGATGATCGTATGCGAAAGTTACTCCCCGAGGAAGTTGATACACCAAACTACCCAAAATGGGGTCCACAAGACTGTTGGGTTTTCATCTTCCGAGGTTAGGGTTTTGGATTTTATTTATGTTAGAAAGGAATTGGAGTCTCATTGTAGAAACCATATTCTTCTGAATGTGAGTATATGTCACATCTCTTCTCAGAGATAAGCTTCCACCATTCTAGCGAGCACTTCACTATGTATTTCTACAGTTTTGTACATTTCGCTCATGAATAGAAATTGTGTATTACTGTATCTTTGTGTTTATGGTTGCATATCAGATATATTTCTGTTATATTATTGGATATATGAGATATCTCTCTACATTTATTTATTATAGATCCGTTTTCATTTCGTGCCAAAAATAATCTGTATCAGTGGTATCAGAGCAGGCTTCTCTTGATTATTTTTCAGTGCATGTCCCCAACTAGATATGAGTATAGCAAGTTGGGTCTAGAGATTGTATCTATTGAGGAAAATCGCTCTTGCATGCCCAAGAAACCCTCCATGGCAGAAGAAAATAAAAATTACAAACCAAATGATTATATTAATATGTTTCTTGAGCAAGCTCTCAGGTGATAGAGGGACGAAATGATGGAGAATTTTTCCAACATCCTTCAATGTTTGTCGATAAAAATTGGTGTGTCTTCATCAAGAGGCAAATTTTGAGGCACCTCGCCTTTCAAGGTACAAGTTACTTTTGGTATTCCAATATTTGAAGGATAGATAGATGCAAATGCCCTAGAAATATGGTTAAATCTGATAGAAGGTTACTTCTATGTTCACAATTTTTCCGAGAGGGAAAAAATCACCTTCACACTCCTTAAGGCTCTCTCCGATGTCAAACACTGGTGGGAAATGTATTGGGAGAAAATTTCCACATAGGATTTTTGAATATATGGGGCCGAGCTCACTTGGGATTTTCTTTTGGATGTGGTCAAGGAACAATAATACCCTATTGGTAACTATGATGACCAGTACATGAGATGGACCACGATGTTCAAGAGAGGGGACAAGCAGTGTCAGAGTTCACCAATACCTCCCATACCTTACACACCAAGCTGGGTATCAAATAATCTGAGCGACATTTGATTCTGAAATACCATGGGGCTTTACACAGATACATCCAAACTAAAATGGAGGTTTTGGACATATCATCGCTGGGAGTTGCCTATCGATATGATGTCAAAATTGAGCATAAATTTAGACACCATAACAAATGAGAGTTCATTTCTACAAATTCACAACAACCAAAGTATAATAAAGATTGAAAGAGCCTTCTGAAAGTATAATAAGAAAGAGCCTCCCAAAAACCTATCCAAGACACAAGAAAAGAATGGTCATAGAAAGACGAAGGACACTAGAAGTGGTGTGATTTACACCAAATCCCCTGGAAAAACACTGATGAATGTCACTGAAAAAAATCATTGGTGGTCGAGATCAAAGATAAGGAGCCGAACCCTGATTTAGAAAATAATGGGAGAAGACAGATCATCGACGTGGACCACACTAATACTGTCATGATCACAACAATTCAAGCAAAAGAAATAGAAAATCATGTAGAGGGGGAGTGCCTCTTCCATTCATAGATGTGGGTTAGTGGCACTCTGTTTCATTTCAATTCTGATAGCAGAAGATAGAAGAACATCATCCCAGTAGAGGTCATCAGAGAGTTGGGATTATTGACAACACCATACCTGCAACCACACAACATCAAGTGGCTTTATGGGGGACGATATCTCTGTGTCAACTAACAGTGTCGATTTTGGTATGGAATCCAACCCTTCAAGGATGAGGTATTATGTGATGTTTCCCCATTGGAGGTTTGCCATTTTCTTTTGGGTCAACCATATATGTGGAAAATTGATTTTATTTATGAGTCTGGACCCTGTAGTGTCATTATTACTATGGGGGGTCATCTCTTCAAAATACCATAGGTAGTTCCAACAACTGTCCCACCTAAACATTGCCGCAAGGTAGTATCTCATACTATAAAATTTAGTTTCTTCATGGTTTGTTCAAAAGGTGAACATAAGAACACTGCAACCACTACAGCCTCATTCCAAGCACCTTCTATCTAGTAGAAGAAAATAGAAAATATTGAAGTCAAGAACAAGGATTCCTTATACACAAAATCATCTCATGTATCCATATTGGTTAAAACGGTCCAACCATTCCAACCATAGGTTCGTGACAACCTTCAATGAGCTAAGCAATGCAACTTCTCCAGCAAGGAAAGCAACTCATTAAGATGCAGATTCATCAAACGTTTTTCCCTCTACCCTGGAAACTCAATGCAATTGAGAAAATTTATTCCTAAGGAGGGAGGATTGATCCAAGTGGATATCAATGGCCACCCACCTATTCCAACTAGCTCAAAACAGTGTTTTGGCAATTTACTATTTTTAGCATTTTTTTGGTTCCTAAACTTCTGGGGCCAATTTGAGGGCCTAAATGAAGTTTTTTCAGAATCGAACACCTTGATGATAGCCCGAGCCTTTTATTGAGCTCCCAAAATGAATCTCCTCGATGATACCTTTCCAATGAGCTATCATGCACCCCAAATTGATATTGTATTCCAAAGTTATGCCCCCAAGAAGTTGATACACCAAACTACCCAAAATAGGGTCCACAAAAGTCTTGGCTTTTCATCTTCCAGGGTTAGGGTTTTGTATTTTTTTTATGTTAAAAATGCCTTGGAGTCTCATTGTAACAATCATCTTCTTTGGAATGTGCATAGTCATCACATATCTTTTCAGAGATAAGATGCCACCATTCTAGTGAGTCTTTCACTCTGTATTTCTATAGTTTTGTACATTTCAATCATTAATAGAAATTGTGTATTACTATATCTCTGTGTTTATGGTTTCATATATGATATATTTTTGTTATATTATTGTATCTCTGAGATATATCTGTACATTTCTTTATTATATCTCCACTCTCATTTCGTGCAAAAAAAATTGAGATCAGTGGTATTAGAGCAGTCTATTCTTGATCATTTTTTCAATGCATATCCTCAACAAGATCTGAGTATAGCAAGTTGGGTCTCAAGATTGTCTCTCTTGAGGATAATCTCTCTCACATGCCCAAGAAACCCTCCATGGTGGAATAAAAGAAAAACAACAGAGAAATTGATTCTATTAATCTATTTCTTGAGAATGTTCTTACACGATAGAGGGATGAAATGATGGATAATTTTTCCCACATCCTTCAATGTCTTCTGATAACAACTGGTGCAACTTCATCAAGCAGCCACTTTGGAGGCACCTCACCTTTCAAGGTACAAGTTAATTTTGATATTCCCATATTTGAAGGACAGATAGATGTGGATGCCTAGAAAAATGATTAAATATGATAGAAGGTTATTTCTTTGTTCACAATTTTTTCGACAGGGAAAATATTACCTTCACACTTCTTAAGTCTTCCCCCATGTAAAAAATTGGTGGGAAACATACTCGAAGAAAATTTCCATAGAGGAGTCTGAAATATATGGGGCCAAGCCCACTTGGGATTTTTTTTGGATGTGGTCAAGGAACAATATTACCCTATTGGTAACTATGATGACTAGTACATGAGATGGACCACACTGCATCAAGAGAGGGGCCAAGAAGTATCGGAGTTCACTAATACCTTCCATACCTTGTGCACTAATATGGGTGTCAAATAGTTTTAGTGACACTTGGTTCTGAAATACAGTGGGGCTCTACATAGATACATCCAGACTGAAATGGATTTTTTGGACATCACATCGCTGGGAGTTTCCTATCGATATGTTGTCAAAATTGAGCATAAATTTGGACACCAGAACAAATGGGAGTATGGGTTTGAAAATCCACAATATCCAAAGTATGAAAAAGATAGACCTAACAAACATCCTACCGAAAACCATGCCACGAGAAAAGAAGGGTCAGGGGAAGATGAAAAAGGACAATGGAAAGTGGTGTGATTTCCAAAATCTCCCCTGGCACAACACTAATGAATGTCGCTCAAAAAATTCATTGGTGGACGAGATCAAAGATAAGGATTTGAACCTTGATTCAGAATCTGGTTCAGAAAATAATGGGAGAATACAGATCATTGACGCAGACCCCACTACTATTGTTGCGACTGCAACAATTCAACTAGAAGAACTAGCATATCCTTAAGAGGGTGATTGCCTCTTCCATTCACAGATCCGGGTGACGGTGACTCCAATGCATTTCATTGCTAATATCAGAATCCAGAAAAACATTATCTTAACAGAGGTCGTCAGACAATTGGGATTGTCGACAACACCACACCCACATCCATACAACATCGGGTGGCTTCACCAAGGACAAGATATTCATGTCAGCCAGTAGTCTCGATTGTCATATAGCATCCAACCCTTCAAGGATGAAGTATTATGTGATGTTTACCCATTGGAGGTATGCTATGTTCTTTTGGGCCATCCATATATGTGGAAGCACCATGATATTAATGAGTCTCAACCTCGTAGTGTCATTATTATTCTGGGGGGTCATCTCTAGATAATATCAGAGGTACTTCCAACTATTGTCCCACCTAAACAATGTCGCAAGGTAGTATCTCACACTACAAAATTCATCCTCTTTATAGTCTATTCAAAAGGTGAACATAAGAACACCGCAACCATTCCACCCTCAGTCCAAGCACCTTCTTTCCAAAAGAAGAAGATCAACAAGATTGAAAAAAATCATAAGGATTACTTATGCACACATTCATCTCATGTAGCCAAACTGGTTAAAATAGTCCAACCCTTCCAACCACAAGTTCATGAAAACCTTCAATGAGCTAAGAAACACAACTTCCCCATCAAGGCAAGAAGCTCATCAAGATGCAGATTCAACAAATGATTTCCCCTCTCCCTAGGGAACTCAACATAATGGATACCATTTCTTCATAAGGAGGGAGGAATCATCCAGGTGGATACCGGTGGCCACCCACCTATTCCAGCTGGCTCAAACAATTTTCTAGCAATTTATTAGTTTTAACAGTTGTTTAGTTCATAAACTTCCAGGGCCAATTTGAGGGCCTAAATGAAGTTTATTTGGGATACATGACTTTAAATATGGCCTAAGTCTCTTATTAATCCCTCCAAATGAATATCCTCTAAGATGCCTTTCCAAGAAGCTATCGTTCACCCCAAACAAAGATTGTATTCCAAAGTTATGCCCCCAGGAAGTTGATACACCAAACTACTTAAAACGGGGTCCACAAAACTGTTGGCTTTTTATCTTTCAGGGTTAGGGTTTTGGATTTTATTTATGTCAAAAATTCCTTGGAGTCTCATTGTAACAATCATAATCTTAGGAATGTGAGTAGTATTCACATATCTTCTCATAGATAAGATGCCACCATTCCAGTGAGTCTTTCACTTTGTATTTCTACAGTTTTGTACATTTTGCTCATTAATAGAAATTGTGTATTACTGTATATCTATGTTTATGGTTTCATATATGATATATTTCTGTTATATTATTGGATAGATGAGATATATTTGTACATTTATTTATTATATCTCCAGTCTAATTTTGTGCCAAAAATAATCTGGATCAGTGGTATCAGAGTAGGCTTCTCTTGATCATTTTTCAATGCATGTCCCTGATGAGGTATGAGTAATGAAAGTTGGGTCTCGATCTTGTCTCTCTTGAGGAAAATATCTCTATCACTCCAAAGAATCCCTCCATGGCAGAAGAAAATAACAATGACAAAGAATACAATTCTATTAATATATTTCTTGAGAAATCTCTCACGTGACAAAGGGATGGAATGATGGAGAATTTTTCATACATACTTCAATGCCTTCTAATAAAAACTGGTGCATATTCATCAAAGGACCACTTTTGAGGAACCTCTCCTTTCAAGGTACAAGATAATTTTGATATTCCCATATTTGAAGGACTGATACATGTGGATGCCCTAGAAAAATGGTTAAATCTGCTAGAAGGTTATGTATTTGTTCACAATTTTTCTGACATGGAAAAGATCACCTTCGCACTCCTTAAGGCTCTCCCCCATGTCAAACATTGGTGGGAAACATACTCGGAGGAAATTTTCATAGAGGAGTATGGAATATATGGGGCCGAGCCCACTTTGGATTTTTTTGTGGATGAAGTCAAGGAATAATATTACCGTGTTGGTAACTATGATGACTAGTACATG
Organism: Picea mariana; assembly: GCA_032191745.1. Classification (NCBI taxonomy): domain Eukaryota; kingdom Viridiplantae; phylum Streptophyta; class Pinopsida; order Pinales; family Pinaceae; genus Picea; species Picea mariana. The sequence goes on along the minus strand of JASDQU010735526.1, from coordinate 188,857 downwards.
AGATGGACCATGCTACATCAAGAGAGGGGAAAAGAAAGGTCAGATTTCACCAATACCTTCCATACCTTGAACACCCAACTGGGTATCAAATATTCTAAGCGAAATTTAGTTCTTAAATATTGTGGGGTTCTACATAGTTACATCCAAACTAAAATGGAGTTTTTGGAAATCTCATCATTGGGAGTTACCTATCGATATGCTATCAAAATCGAGAAGAAATGTGGACACCACAACAGATGGGAGTTCGAATCTACAAATCCGCAACAACCAAAGTATGATAAATATGACCCTAACAAACAATCTCCTGAAATCCATTCCAAGCCACAGGAAAAGAAGGATCACATAAAGTCGAAGAAGGACAATGGAAAGTGGTGTGATTTCCACAAAATCCCCCGGCACAACACTAGAAAATTTCTCTCAAAAAAATCATTGGTGGCCGATATTTAATATAAGTAGATGAACCCTGATTTAGAATCTAAACATAAAATAATGGGAGAAAATAGATCATCGACGTAGACCCCATTTCTATTTTCATGACAACAATAATTCAACCAGAAGAACCAGTAGATCCTGAAGAGGGGGAGTGCTTCTTCCATTCACAAATGTGGGCGAAGGGGACTCCATTGCATTTCATTATTTATAGAATAATTCAGAAGAACATCATCTCAGTAGAGGTCGTCAAACAATTGGTATTTTTGACAACACCACACCTGCAACCATACAACATCAAGTGGATTTGTCAGGGTCACAATCTCCATGTCATCTAGTAGTGTCGATTTTCATATGGAATCCAACCCCTCATGGATGAGGTATTATGTGATTTTTCCCCATTGGAGGTATGCTATGTTCTTTTGGGCCAACCATATATGTGGAAGCACCATGTTGTTTATGAGTCTCGACCTCGTAGTGTCATTATTAATCTAGGTAGTCATATCTATAGGATACCATAGGTAGTTCCAACTACTGTCCCACCTAAACAGTGCCCCAAGGTAGTATTTCATACTACAAAATTCATCTTCTTCAAAGTCTTCTCAAAAGGTGAACATAAGAACACCACAACCACTGCAACCTCAGTCCAAGCACCTTTTGTATAGTAGAAGTATATCAACAAGATTGAAGTTAAGTGAAAATATTCCTTATACACACAGTCATCTCATGTAGCCAAAATATTTAAAATGGTCCAACCCTTCCAACCACAGGTTCGTGATAGCCTTCAATGAGCTAAGCATTGCAACTTCTCGAGCAAGGAAAGTAACTCATCAAGATGCAGATTCAACAAACGCTTTTCACTCTCCCCCAAGAAATAAACGCAATCAATAACATTTCTTCCTAAGGAGGGAGGATTTATCGAGGTGGATATCGGTGGTTACCCACCTATTCCAAATAGCTCAAAACAATATTCTGGCAATTTACTATTTTTAGCCGTTTTTTCGGTTCCTAAATCTCTGGGGCCAATTTGAGGGCCTAAATGAATTTTTTGGGGGATAGAGAACCAAAATGAAGGGAAAATTATCTTATTTATCCTCCAAAATGAATATCCTCAACGATATCTTTCCAACGAGATATCGTGCGCCCCAAACAGAGATCATATGCCAAAGTTACGCCACCAGAAAGATGATGCACCAAACTACCCAAAACAGGATCCACAAAACTGTTGGATTTTCATCTTCCGGGCTTAGGGTTTGGGATTTGTTTATGTTAAAATTGACTTGGAGGCTCATTTTAACAATCGAATTCTTATGAATGTGAGTAGTCGTCGCATCTCTTCTCATAGATAAGTTGCCACCATTCTAGCGAGTCTTTCACTTTGTATTTCTACAGTTTTGTACATTTCCCTCATTAATAGAAATTATGTATTACTGTATATATGTGTTTATGGTTTCATATTTGATATATATTTTTTATATTATTTGATATTTTAGATATATCTATATATTTATTTATTATATCTCCACTCTCAATTCGTGCCAAAAAAATTCTGGATCAGGGGTTTCAGATCACGCTGCTCTTGATCATTTTTTCAGTGCATGTCCCCGACGAGGTCTAAGTATAGAAAGTTGGGTATCAAGATTTTCTCTATTAAGGAAAATCACTCTCGCATGCCCAAGAAACCCTCCATGGTGGAAGAAAATAAAAATGACACAACAGGCGATTCTATTAATTTTTTGCTTGAGAAAACTCTCAGGTGACAGAGGGAAGAAATGATGGAGATTTTTTCCCACATCCTTCAACACTTTCCAATAACAACCTGTGCGTCTTCATAAAGAGGCCACTTTTGAGGCACCTCACCTTTCAAGGTACAAGTTGATTTTGATATTCCCATACTTGAAGGACATATATATGCGAATGCCCTAGAAAAATAATTACATTTTCTAGAAGGTTATTTCTTTATTCACAATTTTTCCGACATGGAAAAGATCACCTGTGCACTCCTTAAGCCTCTCCCCCATGTCAAACATTGGTGGGAAATGTACTGGAAGAAAATTTCCACATAGGAGTCTGGAATATATGGGGCTGAGCCCACTTGGTATTTTTTTGCCGATGCGGTCAAGGAACAATATTACCCTGTTTGTAACTATAATGATCAGTACATGAGATGGAAAACACTACATCAAGAGAGGGGCCAACTAGTGTAGGCATTCACCAATACCTTCCATACCTTGTGCACCAAGTTGGGTATAAATATTATGAGCGACATTTGGTTCTAAAATACCATGGGGCTCTACACAAATACATCCAAACTGAAATGGAGTTTTTGG
>JASDQU010735526.1:157278-176017 GCA_032191745.1 Picea mariana | reverse complement strand
GGTTGAATCTAATTGTAAATATTTGGGGGTTAAATTCATAAACACTTTCTTAGAAATCCAACAGGTTGAAGTGTCTGATAAAGGTCCTCGGGACAACCCTCCATTAGCATAATGCACCAGGTACAAAGATATTATATTTTTTTATGCAGGATTTAAGGCCCCATGATGGTATGGGAAGGATAAAGGAAAGAGATTTAAAGCTCAAAGAAATAAAATATTGCCTTATTGACCAGGCTCTATATTGGAAAGACCCTCTAGGAGTGTTGTTGAGATGTTTGGACCCACAAGAGGCCCAAAAAATTATATTTGATTTCCATGACAGTGTCTATGGGGGACACCACTTCTGGAAAACCACTGCCTACAAAATTCTTAGGGATGGTTACTATTTGCCTACTCTATTCACTATTGTCTGTGTAAAAATCAGAGCTTGCATCAAATGCCATAAATTCTGTAGAAAGTAGCAAATCAAGCCTCTGCCATTGAATCCTGTACTAGGTTCAGGACCCTTTCAATAGTAGGGTTTGGATTTTATTAGGGAGATTCATCCTCCTTCAAGTGGTCAACATAGGTGGATCCTAACTGCAACAGATTATTTCACCAATTGGATAGAAGTTATCCCCATAAGGAGTGCTTCTCATAAACTGATCCTCGATTTCCTGAAGGATATTATAATAAGATTTGGTTGTCCAATAAGGATCATCATGGATAATGCTGCATCCTTCAGAGCTGAGTCATTGATCAGATTTTGTGAGTAGTTCAAAATTTCATTAATTCACTCAACCCCTTACTATCCACAAGGGAATGGATTGGAAGATTCCTCTAATAAAATCCTTATAAAGATTATCAAAATGTTGTTAGAGGAAAAAAATAAAGCATGGGATTCAAAGCTCAAATTTTCTTTCTGGGATGATAGAGTGACAACAAAAAGGTCACTTAGCATCTCTCCTTTCCAACTTGTATATGAGATTGAAGCAGTTTTTCCTTCCCAGCTCACCCTGCCTGTGGAAAAATTCTTCCAAGACTGCCATAAAGAGCCTGATGACATGATCAGGAGGATACATCAACTAGTAGAAGTGCAGTAGTAAAGAGAGAAGCTTCTGGATAGAGCACATCACCATCAACAGAAAATTGAGCAAGCCTTTGACAGGAAGAGAAATAAGGAGGATTTCTAGTTGGGAGATTTGGTCCTCAAATGGGATGCGCCTAGACAGGACAAGGGAAAGCATGGAAAATTTGAATCCCTTTGGATCGCCCCCTTCAAAATTTTTGAATCATTTCCCAACAACACTTACAGATTGCAGAATTTGGAGGGTGATGAAGTTTTCGGTGGCCCAGTAAATGGGCAGTTCCTAATTTTTTTTTTTGTTTGAAGCTTCAATCGACGTTCCACCATTGTAAATACCATCCATGTTTTATTTATTTTGTTTTAAGTAGGAGTCTCCATAACCCAAAGAAAGTCACTGGAGTTGTGCATTCTTGGCAGCTCGTAGGGAGAATGCCATCCCCTATGGAGCCAAATGTTAGCACATAATCTTGTCAGAGCCTTAGGCGTTTTTTATTTCTACCTTGGTCTATTTTTTTACTTTTTTGTCCTCCTTTTGCAAACCCGGTCGTAATTTTTCCTCTCGGTTTGTAATTTTCTGTTCTTTGTCTTCAACTACTTGATAGAACTATTTTTCCTTAGCAGCTTTCTTGAGAAATATCAACCCTAAGCCTTTTTTTTTTCCCCTAAATTTGAGCACTTTTCTCTTTACCTTTGTAATTGACCCTTTTGCTTTTCTGAGCCTTTATCTAGTCATCCAAGTAGTTGTTCACAAACTGCATTCTTAAGAACAAAACGCCACACTTAGAGAGGTAAAAAATGCATTCAGATCAAGTGAGAGAGAAAGATTAGTGTTCAACGATGGAGATCCACCAGGTGGAGCAGAGCGATGGTCATCAGGGGATTAGATACATACAGTTGTGTGAAGAATAGCGTTAGGCAGAGTGGTGGAATCACGATGCCATCCTAGCCGTTAGTATCGGGAAGGACATGTAGTGCAAGATCAACATTTCTCTTACTCGCGAGATGGAGCAGTCAAAGAACCGAGTCATAAAGACTCGCGAAATATGAAGTCGTGAAATAATTGGGGTCGTTCATTATAGAGGGGCATGTGGCAGAGGATTCGAACCGCAGAGAAAGTCTTTCAGGAAAGTTGGGTTGAAAATTGTTGATGGACCAAAGTCCCAAAACGTCGATACAATCTTGGTCGTCTGATGCAAAGAAACACATGTCGCCTGATCCAAGCGATCACGATTTCGCGACTCAGATGTTTGAGCATAGAGTGCAACATGAGTTCATGAAACATGAAATCGCGACACACCTAGGGAATCAGGCTCGCGGTCATACCCAGGGTCATATGGAGGTAGGGATAAATAAAGGATAGGATCCTGATCGTGCGATGGGTTGTTAAGGTTGTTTGAAGAGATGATCATGGCCTTCATATTCAAAGCAAATCTGACCGATGATCCTAGTGGGCCGTTTCGGGATAGAAAGAATCGGGATATTTGAAATCAAGAGGAGTGAAAACTCTCAAAATGTGAAATATCGAGTTTTCAAAGGGATAGGCATGAGGTCAAGGGCCGTGGTTTCATGTGACAAAGGAAATGGATCTACACAAAGGATCAAAGCACCCAAGTTGGTCACAGAGAAGGATTTACGTGGCCTCGAGGTGGTAGAATCGTGTCAAAGGAATTGTGAGCTCACCTGGAAAATTCATGGTTGCTAGGCTTCGTCCTAACCCCAATGAAAGTAGTTAATGAAAATGGATAGGGTAGTTGAAACCTTGTTTCATCATATAAATGGAAAGTATGGAAAATCTGGCCATGGAGGGCAGACTGTCAGTCGAAAGTTCCCTTGTCAAGAATTCTCCTATGAAGCCCATAATGATCTGATCTTATGTTTGACAGAAGAGTGTGAATGTAGCCTGACAGAAGAAGATGCAGACGAAAAGCCTTGAGTGCATGACCAAAGTGTGTTTTTGTATGGAGCAAGTTACTTTGAGTATATATATACTCAATTTTTATATTTTGTAGAGGTGGATGGTAGAGAAAAGCTCCCATATTGTAAAGTTTTATTAAATCCTTTGCCTTCTATTTATGTATCTGTATTTGAGACTTCTTATTTAATAATAGTAAGCTTTCCTTACTACATCTTGTTTTCCTCTGATACTAAAAGAGTTTATGATTGACTGATTCACATGAATTATTATGATTGTATTATGACGAATGCTTGATTATAGTTTTGTCATATTTCCTTTCAGTTTCTTTGAGATTTAAATTCAAGAATATCTTGTGTTTAAGTTTTTCCTCTTTGGGCTATTGAAAGACCTAATGTCCTCAACATACCTCTACATTTTCTCACCAAAGTCTTCCCTCTAATCACCCTTACTACAACTTACTAACTAAAGTTGAACCAACACCTCACTTGCTTATTCATGCTAGTCCAGTTTTCTGAGTTAAAAAGATATGATCTCGAGTCTGTGTCCATTCGACCTCTTTTATAACCAACATGTGACATAAACCTTTGATGTCTATCATTATTACCTCTGCAATAATCCAATGGTGACTTCCAGTGATAACATATCCTATATTGTTGAGACATTTGGATCCTATAGCTATAGTCTGTTTTTCAAATCTAGGGAAAACAACACAATTATCAGTTTCAAAGAATAAATTGACAACATCTTTCTTAAAAACAAAAATAAAATAAATGGGTGATATTGGCATATCAACGACATCAATTGCCTTCTCAACAATTGTCTCAACATTTTGTTCAGTAATTTGCAAGCTGTGAAGAGTCGTATCCTTCTTATTTAGCTGCAACAACATGGCATCCTAATCTTCCTTCAATGTCTGATACTCGTCAAAGAGTCAATTGTTATCTTATTGAAGTGGAGAAACATCTTCACAAAGATCATTGATGGAGGCCTGTGAGTGGGAAACCTCATGAGTCAGTTGGGTATTTTCTTCCATTAGCTAGATGACATTTGTGTTCATTGTTGTATGAGGAAGGGATTTTGAGTATTCTTCCAATTACTCAAGAAGGTCATAATTCTCCTCAAATTCATATGCATGAGTCTAAAAAAATTTACAAGTAGTGTTCCCTGTGGTAGAAACCCTTATGGAGTGCTCATTCATAATAGTATGGAACATGTCTTCCACATATTTTAACTGATTTTTCAGTCCTTCATTTTCAGTCTTCAAGGCAACATTTTCATGAGAGAGGGATTTCACCTTATTCACAAGATCATTGACAAGATGAGTCTTGTCATCAAAATCATCCGCTAGATCTTGGAAAATGGTCTCCATGGTCTGGTTTAGGTCAACAATATTCCTAGAATTTTCATCAAACAATTGCAAAAGGATGGTTTGAAAGATAGAAACCTCATCGTCTAGCTGGGTGTGGGCTATATTCAGTTCATTGTTTAGTTGTTGATTCTTGTTCTGTAATTGCATAATGACATTCTGCAAGGAAGTGAATTTTTCATGAAGTCGGATGTGAGATTATTCCATGGAAATATTCGTCTCTGCATGAATCTCCTACAATTTTTGAAGCATTAGAGATTCTTCTTCATCTAATATTCCCATCGTCGATGGAGGGAACAATCTAAACACAAATATACAGCCAAATATAATGGATGTAAATTTTACTATAATAAGGAGTTTGGCGACTTACACCAAGTTGGTTCTATATCACAAAGATACAACTGTTCATGCCAATAACTTGAAGTCACTCATTATCAACATAGACCATAATTCAATCGAAATTCCAGAAGAAAAGGTGTGTCTATCGTTGTAATGGACTAGGATAAGAACTATCATGATCTCAAGGACAAATCACATTCATCAAAGCTCCTATAGTTGTGAGGATAATGTTGTCATAGGTTGAACAAGTGGATCTCCTTATTGTTGAGATGGGCCAAGACACAAGATTAAAGTCACATCAATTTCATCCTTTGACAAAAGTGGATCAATGGATCACATGATCCAAGAACAATCAATGAATAATGTTGCAACTATTCATTGAGTCGAGCAATAAAGGGTTTCAATGATGCTAAGTCGATTCTGAATTCAATGGGGAGGAATCAACAGTCAATTTGATCAAGGAAATTGAAGTCAAACTAATTTTAGTTGATAGCATATTTACATTCGTCGATGGTTTCACCAGTCATCTAGTTGGATTTGCAGTCGATGGGAGGGAATCTATGCTTCTCTTTAATGCTTGAATGATGATCAAATGTTGAATCAATAAAACCCTATGGTTTACAAGTTGATTCGAATCTTGCTCAAGAGGATTGACACATCTTTAGTCAAGTCAAGTTGAGTGTTCCTTTATGCCAGTCAAGAGTTTCAAGAAAAGGTCGAACCGTATTTGCAGTAGTTGCATATCTTCTTGCTTGACATCAACCAATACATGCATACCAGTCAGACAAGGAGAAGTGGATAGTGGAAGCCTTCTCATTCGATGATGAATAAATATCAATTTGAATCCTTACAAAAAAACTCTCAGTCAATGCTTGGACAATAAGAAAAATAACTTACGTGAAAGAACCAAGTCAATGTTGGGCATGATATTTTTTTCAATAGGTTAAAGAGTCACTAGTGATACTAATAGATCGATTATTCAAGATATTCCATCCTATGCATTTGAAAAATTTATTGATCCACATGGATATTGGTGGCCACCCACTTATTCCAACTGGCTCAAAACAATTTTCTATCAATTTACTATTTTTAGTAGTTTTTTCGGTTCCTAAACTTTTGGGGCCAATTTTAGGGGACAAATGAAGTTTTTTCAGGATAGAGAACCTAAATAATTATGGAAGGCTTTTATTGATACCACAACATGAATCGTCTCAACTATACCTTTCCAACAAGCTATCATGTTTCCCAAACAAAGATCGTATGCCAAAGATACACCCTCAGGAAGTTGATACACCAAACTACCCAAAATGAGGTCCACAAAACTATTGGCTTTTCATCTTCTGGGGTTAGGGTTTTGGATTTTATTTATGTTAAAAATGCCTTGGAGTCTCATTGTAACAATCATATTATTGAAAATGTGAGTATACATCACATCTCTTCTCATAGATAAGCTGCCATCGTTCTAATGAGTCTTTCACTGTGTATTTCTATAGTTTTGTACATTTCCCTCATTAATACAAATTGTGTATTACTATATCTTTGTGTTTATGGTTTCATCTCTGATATATTTTTGTTATACTATTGGATATATGATATATCTTTGTATATTTCTTTATTATATCTCCACTCTCATTTTGTGCCAAAAGTAATCTGAATCAGTTGTATCAGAGCAGGCCGCTCTTGATTGTTTTTTCAGTGCATGTCCCCGATGAGGTATGAGTATAGCAAGCTAGATTATGAGCTTGTCTCTCTTCAGGAAAATATCTCTTTCATGTTGAAGAAACAGTCCATGGTGGAATAAAATAAAAATGACAGAGAAGGTGATTCTATTAACATGTTTCTTGAGCAAGCTCTCACGTGACTGAGGGATGAAATGATCGAGAATTTATCCCACATCCTTCAACGCCTATCGATAACAACCAGTGAGTCTTCATTAAGCATCCACTTTGGAGGAACCTTGCCTTTAAAAGTACAATTCAATTTTATATTTCTGTATTTGAAGAACAGATAGATGTGAATTCCCTAGCAAAATGGTCAAATATGCTAGAAGGTTATTTCTTTGTTCACAATTTTTCCAACAAGGAAAAGATCACCTTCGCACTCCTTAAGGCTCTCCCCCATGTCAAACATTGGTGGCAAATGTGCTAGGAGAAAATTTCCACGGAAGAGTGTGGAATATATGGGTTGATCCCACTTGGGATTTTTTTGTGGATGCGGTGAAGGAACAATATTACCCTTTTAGTAACTATGATGACTAGTACATGAGATGGACCACATTGCATCAAGAGAGGGGCCAAGAAGTGTTGAATTTCACCAATACCTTCCATACCTTGCACACCAAGATGGGTATCAATTATTCTGAGTGGCATTGGGTTCTAAAATACGGTGGGGCTCTACACAAATACATCCAAACTTAAATGGAGTTTTTGGACATCTCATCACTGGGAATTGCCTATCGATATGTTGTCAAAATCGAATAGAAATTTAGACACCATAACTAACATGAGTTCGGTTCTACAAATCCACAGAAACCAATGTATGATAAAGACTATTGGAACTTATGATAAATACTGTTGGAACTTAAATCATAATTCTTTGTTTTGTTCTTGCTAAGTTATACTCCACGTTTTAATTTTTCTCTTTGATTGATTCTTTGCACCATATTTTTGTTTTCTTGAGAGGTAATTGCATATTGTGATTTGGTTCAAATTACTTGTCATATTGTTTTCCATTAATTGAGATTACAACAGGTCGATCAAGTATGTTGTATGCACAGGGAACGACCATGAGAAAAAAATGAAGCATTCAAAAGTAGACAATTTTGGTCTCAGATGGTGGGAACATACAGGTTGAAATTGCAACGATGGAGATCCAACAGGCCACTCAGATCAAATTTTTTGTGCATTAGGGTTTTTCAACATAACGTGAGGTTTAACAACAAGCATATATCTCTGAAGTTCTCAAGCCCCTAAGTGTCGAAGTGTCGAAGTTCCAAAGTCCCGAAGTGTTAGAGTGGGCACTCACTGTCACATCACTCTGAGAGTTCATTCATCTAGGAGGCTTTGGTCCAGAGAAAGAAAAGTGTCAAAGATTCAGAGCCCTGAAGTGTCGGAGTGGGCCCTTACTTCCACGTCACTCCGAGACCATACTACTCCGAGAGTTTGTTCATCTAGGAGGTTTTGTTCCAGAGAAAGCAAAGTGCTGAAGTTTCGGAGCCTTGAAGTGTCGGAGTGGGCCCTCACTGCCATGTCACTTCAGGCCCGTACTACTCTGGGAGTTCGTTCATCTGGTTGGTTTTGGTCCAGAGCAAGCAAAGTTTCAAAGTTCTGAATCCCTGGAGTGTCGGAGTGGGCCCTCACTGCCATGTCACTTCAGGCCCGTACTACTCTGGGAGTTCGTTCATCCAGGAGGTTTTGGTATAGAGAAAGAAAAGTATCAAAGTTCCAAAGCCCTGAAGTGTCGGAGTGGTCCCTCACTACCATGTCACTCTGAGCCTGTACTAATACAAGATTTTTTCAACTTAGCATAGGCCTAAATCACTGAAGGTTTGAACTTCTGAAGTGTCGAAGTCATTAAAATTGATGGTTAAAGTAATCATGGTCTAATTAATAGTAAATGTGAGTTAATGACTCCAGGATAAAGCCACTCTGGGAGATTTTCTTGCTTCAATATCCAAAAGTCCCAAAGCACGAACTCTCGAAGTGACGCCAGGCCACCACGTCACTCTAGACCCATACTACTCTAGGAGGTTTCCAAATGCAGCACTACAGGTATCTCAAAATTCTAAACTCCCGAAATCCTTTAACAATTAAAGTATTAATCTTGGGTTAATGGGTCTAATATAAGAACATATTAGTGAATTCGGGAGATTATCATTATAGGAGATTGATATGTAGAGAAAATCCAAGTCTCTGGATCTCTGGAGTTCTGAAGTGTCGAAGACATGTAGAACTCACCAATCATGACACATGGCTCTCATCTGTGGAGACACGTGGCTTCCATCTGTCCCTAATATGTGGCACTCGTTTCTAGTCATTTGGGTCCCATCATTGACTCATTTTTTAGTGACACATGTCACTCGCCGTATGTGACACATCAATATTCATGATATCATATGGCATCAGGACACCACGCCACTTTGCATCATTATCACTTCGGGAGTTTTCCATCAAGAGAAAGCATAGTTCTCTAAAACCCGTAGCCTCGAAGTCCCAAGATATTTAAATGATAAAAACATCTTAATCCAGGTTTAATTAGTGATAAGAAAACACTAATCACTTCATGAGTTTGGCACTCTGGGAGTTATATAGACTTTTCATTCAAAATATCCCAAACTCCAAAGTTTCGAAGTGACGAGAGACTACCACGTCACTATGGGATAAATTCAATTAAGGAGATATTCATGCTCCGCGTTCAAAAGCTCCAGAGCTCTAATAAATTTTTCCATCACTAAATATGGCTAGGGGAGTTCTAATATGTAATGTAGACATAACTTTAGCAGGGGTGCTAAAGTAGCAAGGTCACCCAGATCGCGGATTGCAAACTAATCGACGGCTCACATTCATTGTAAAAATTAAAGGCATCAGAACATTAAGCTCCCAGAGTGGTCCCACAATTGAAACCATGGTAGAGCTTGAGAGGTACGTGGTATTTGATGGTTGATTTTGAGAGTTGGAGTAGTGTGGATCTAAGCTGCCCTTGACAACTTCCACAATCACGTGCTTATATCACATGTAGGTTCCAATCTGAGAGCAACGCGTGGCAACAAAGCTGGGTGTTAAGCCAAATCATCAAAGGAAAGTCACGAGGAGAAGAAAAACACTAGCAGACCATGACCAATCCATCATAGATAAAACATGAAGAAGGGTCAATTACGATCGAGACAAAGAATCTCGCTAATAGTCAACAAGTACAGAACAAAAGATTCAGAATCTGGACTTTGCAACACCATATTCAGGAACTCAAGAAACTATAATCTAGATTGTAGAAGGAATGTCGAAGACTCCATAAAAACACTAGAAGACCTACCTTTTCCTCAAGTAGATAATGTGAAGAAGCTGCCAATACAACCAATTATCCTCTAGTGGCCTCAAACAACATGCATGCATTCTAGTGCTCAATGCAGAACTCAGTTCTGTCACTCCTAATCGTTTTCTTCCATTGCCAGTTCATTCTAGTGCATGCATCAGTCTAGTTTCATCACTAGTGTCAGTTTTCAATTGTTCAGTTAAAGACTCGTTTTAGTTTAAATAATAATAAGTTTCTTTTTATGTGTGATAAGAACCACTCTTTTTTATTAAGTCAAGTGTGAAGTATATATTTTTGTACTCCATCAGTGTTTTATTAAAGTTAATAAGTTGTTTTACAATTGTTAATGTAGAGTTAAGTCTCAATCCTAGATGGACGAGAGCCTCCCCAACTCTGATAAATATGTGGTTTCTGTATGTTTTGAGGGTTGATTTTTTTGGAGAAAATAAGATCAATACATTAGTTGGTTCAACCTATTTTATGCATGGATTAAATATTTATACCTGGTGAATATACTCTTGATGACAGTGTTTCATTCAAATGTTCATGTGCTTTTATATTACCTTGAATGTAGTTTTTGATTTATACAAAGTACATTTCATTTCCTTCGGATATTGTATAAATTCTATTTATTGATATGAAACCTGTGAAAACAACTAATTCTTGGTGAAGATTTTTTTTTATTGCAACCTAAGGGAGTAATTGTGTTTTTGATACATCTTTAATGTCTTGAAATGATATTTTAAGTATTAAACTTCTTACAACAGATTATTCATTGAGTTGTTTGTTGTTTCCCTTTGTTTTTATCTCTATTATTTCACTGGTCTGTCATTTGTGTGCCACTAGCCAAGGAGGACCCTCCTCCATATCATTTTCCAACCCAACCATGCTCTTGTCTTGGTAGGACAACCCTCTAACCAACCAAAAAAATTAAAAAACCACCCATTCCAAAACTTGAGGTGGCCTAGATTTTCCCTTTAATAGTCAGGTGCATACCTTAGGACCAACAAAGACAACCCTAATAAACATCCTCTAGAAAAGAGTCCAAGCCATAGGAAAACAAGGGTCACGAGAAGACGAGGAAGGACACTGGAAAGTGGTGTGATTTTCAAAAAATCCCTAATGAATTTCTCTCAAAACAATCATTGTTGGCTGAGATCAAATCTAAGGAGTCGAGCCCTGATTTAGAATATGATTCAGAAAATAATGGGAGAAGACATATCATCGATGCACACCCCAATGTTATTGTCATGACTGCAACAATTCAACCAGAAGAACCAACAGATCCTGAATAGGGGGAGCACCTCTTCCATTCATAGATGTGGGAGAAGGGGACTCCACTTCATTTCATTGTTGATAACGGAAGCCAAAAGAACATTATCTTAGCAGAAGTCGTCAAATAGTTGGGATTTTCGACAACAACACACCCACATACATAGAACATCAAGGGGATTCTCCAAGGATGATATCTTCATGTTATCCAACAATGTCGATTGTCATATGGAATCCAACCTTTCAAGTATGAGGGAACATATGATGTTTCCCCATTGGAGGTATGTGATGTTCTTTTTGGGAGAACCATATATGTGGACGTGCCATGTTATGAGTCTCGACCCCATAGTTTCATTATTACTATGGGGGTCATCTGCACAGGATAACAAAGCTAGTTCCAACTATTGTCCCACATAAACAATTCTACAAGGTAGTATCTCAAACTAAAAAATTTAGATTCTTCACAGTCTATTAAAAAATTGAACATAAGAACACTGCAACAACTACAACCTGAGTCCAATCACCTTATGTCCAAGAGACTCATATAGACAAGATTAAGATGTAGCACAAGGTTTCCTTCTACACAGTCATATCATGCATCCATACTATTTGAAATGGTCCAACCCTTCCAACCACAGGTTCGTGACAACCATCAACGAGCTAAGCAACACAACTTCTCCAGCAAGGCAAGCAGCTCATCAAGATGCACATTCAACAAACACTTTTTCTCTCTCCCGGGAACTAAACGCAATGGATAAAATTACTTCCTAAGTAAGTAGGATTGATCCAGGTGGATCTCAGTCACCTCCCACCTATTCCAACTGGCTCTAAACAATCTTTTGACAATTTACTATTTTTAGCAATTTTCGGTTCCTAAACTTCCGAGGCCAAATTGAGGGCCTAAATTACATTTTTTTTATCAAGCACTTCAATGATAGACAAAGGATATGATTGAGCCTAGAAAATTAATCTCTTAGACGATATCTTTCCAACAAGCTATTGTGCACCCCAAACGATGATCGTATGCGAAAGTTACTCCCCAAGGAAGTTGATACACCAAACTACCCAAAATGGGGTCCACAAGACTGTTGGGTTTTTATCTTATGGGGTTAGGGTTTTGGATTTTATTTATGTTAGAAAGGAATTGGAGTTTCATTGTAGAAACCATATTCTTGTGAATGTGAGTATATGTCACATCTCTTCTCAGAGATAAGCTTCCACCATTCTAGCGAGCACTTCACTATGTATTTCTACAGTTTTGTACATTTCGCTCATGAATAGAAATTGTGTATTACTATATCTTTGTGTTTATGGTTGCATATCAGATATATTTATGTTATATTATTGGATATATGAGATATCTCTTGACATTTATTTATTATAGATCCGTTTTCATTTCGTGCCAAAAATAATTTGTATCAGTGGTATCAGAGCAGGCTTCTCTTGATTGTTTTTCAGTGCATGTCCCCAACTAGATATGAGTATAGCAAGTTGGGTCTAGAGATTGTATCTATTGAGGAAAATCGCTCTCACATGCCCAAGAAACCCTCCATGGAACAAGAAAATAAAAATGACAAACCAAACGATTATATTAATATGTTGCTTGAGCAAGCTCTCAGGTGATAGAGGGACGAAATGATGGAGAATTTTTTCAACATCCTTCAATGTTTGTCAATAAAAATTGATGTGTCTTCATCAAGAGGCAACTTTGGAGGCACCTCGCCTTTCAAGGTACAAGTTAATTTTGGTATTCCAATATTTGAAGGACAGATATATGCAAATGCCCTAGAAAAATGGTTAAATTTTCTAGAAGGTTACTTCTATGTTCACAATTTTTCTGAGAGGGAAAAGATCACCTTCACACTCCTTAAGGATCTCTCCCATGTCAAACATTGGTGGGAAATGTACTGGGAGAAAATTTCCACATAGGATTTTGGAATATATGGGGCCGAGCTCACTTCGGATTTTCTTTTGGATGTGGTCAAGGAACAATAATACCCTATTGGTAACTATGATGACCAGTACATGAGATGGACCACGATGTGTCAAGAGAGGGGACAAGCAGTGTCAGAGTTCACCAATACCTCCCATACCTTACACACCAAGCTGGGTATCAAATAATCTGAGCGACATTTGATTCTGAAATACCATGGGGCTTTACACAGATACATCCAAACTGAAATGGGGGTTTTGGACATATCATCGCTGGGAGTTGCATATCGATATGATGTCAAAATTGAGCATAAATTTAGACACCATAACAAATGAGAGTTCAGTTCTACAAATTTACAAAAACCAAAGTATAATAAAGATTGAAAGAGCCTCCTGAAAGTATAATAAGAAAGAGCCTCCCAAAAACCAATCCAAGCCAGAGGAAAAGAATGGTCACAGAAAGACGAAGGGCACTAGAAGTGGTGTGATTTCCACCAAATCCCCTGGAAAAACACTGATGAATGTCGCTGAAAAAAATCATTGGTGGCCGAGATCAAAGATAAGGAGCCAAACCCTGGTTCAGAAAATAATGGGAGAAGACAGATCATCGACGCAGACCGCATTGCTACTGTCGTGATCACAACAATTCAACCAAAAGAAACAGAAAATCATGTAGAGGGGGAGCGCCTCTTCCATTCACAGATGTGGGTTAGTGGCACTCTGTTTCATTTCATTTCTGATAGCAGAAGATAGAAGAACATCATCCTAGTAGAGGTCATCAAAGAGTTGGGATTATTGACAACACCATACCTGCAACCACACAACATCAAGTGGCTTTGTGGGGGACGATATCTCTGTGTCAACTAGCAGTGTCAATTGTCATATGGAATCCAACCCTTCAAGGATGAGGTATTATGTGATGTTTCCCCATTGGAGGTCTGCCATTTTCTTTTGGGTCAACCATATATGTGGAAAATCGATGTTATTTATGAGTCTGGACCCTGTAGTGTCATTATTACTATGGGGGGTCATCTCTACAAAATACCATAGGTAGTTCCAACAACTGTCCCACCTAAACATTGCCACAAGGTAGTATATCATACTATAAAATTTAGTTTCTTCATGGTTTGTTCAAAAGGTGAACATAAGAACACTGCAACCACTATAGCCTCATTCCAAGCACCTTCTATCCAGCAGAAGAAAATCAAAAATATTGAAGTGAAGAACAAGGATTCCTTCTACACACAATCATCTCATGTATCGATATTGGTTAAAACAGTCCAACCCTTCCAACCATAGGTTCGTGACAACCTTCAATGAGCTAAGCAATGCAACTTCTCCAGCAAGGAAAGCAACTCATTAAGATGCAGATTCATCAAACGTTTTTCCCTCTACCCTGGAAACTCAATGCAAATGAGACAATTTATTCCTAAGGAGGGAGGATTGATCCAAGTGGATATTGATGGCCACCCACCTATTCCAACTAGCTCAAAACAACGTTTTGGCAATTTACTATTTTTAGCATTTTTTTGGTTCCTAAACTTCTGGGGCCAATTTGAGGGCCTAAATGAAGTTTTTTCAGGATCGAACACCTTAATAATAGCCTGAGTCTTTTATTGAGCTCCCAAAATGAATCTCCTCGATGATACCTTTCCAACGAGCTATTGTGCACCCCAAATTGATATTGTATTCCAAAGTTATGCCCCCAAGAAGTTGATACACCAAACTACCCAAAACGGGGTCCACAAAAGTCTTGGATTTTCATCTTCCAGGGTTAGGGTTTTGGATTTTGTTTATGTTAAAAATGACTTGGAGTCTCATTTTAACAATCATCTTCTTTGGAATGTGCATAGTCGTCACATATCTTCTCAGAGATAAGATGCCACCATTCTAGCGAGTCTTTCACTCTGTATTTCTATAGTTTTGTACATTTCAATCATTAATAGAAATTGTGTATTACTGTATCTCTTTGTTTATGGTTGCATATATGATATATTTTTGTTATATTATTGTATCTCTAAGATATATATGTACATTTCTTTATTATATCTCCACTCTCATTTCGTGCAAAAAATAATCGGGATCAGTGGTATTAGAGCAATCTATTCTTGATCATTTTTTCAATGCATGTCCTCAACAAGATCTGAGTATAGCAAGTTGGGTCTTGAGATTTTATCTCTTGAGGATAATCTCTCTCACATGCCCAAGAAACCCTCCATGGTGGAATAAAAGAAAAACAACAGTCCAATTGATTCTATTAATCTATTTCTTGAGAATGTTCTTACGCGATAGAGGGATGAAATGATGGATAATTTTTCCCACATCCTTCAATGTATTCTGATAACAACTGGTGCAACTTCATCAAGCAACCACTTTGGAGGCACCTCACCTTTCAAGGTACAAGTTAATTTTGATATTCCCATATTTGAAGGACAGATAGATGTGGATGCCTAGAAAAATGATTAAATATGATAGAAGGTTATTTCTTTGTTCACAATTTTTTCGACAGGGAAAATATTACCTTCGCACTCCTTAAGTCTCTCCCCCATGTAAAAAATTGGTGGGAAACATACTCGAAGAAAATTTTCATAGAGGAGTCTAAATATATGGGGCCAAGCCCACTTGGGATTTTTTTTGGATGTGGTCAAGGAACAATATTACCGTATTGGTAACTATGATGACTAGTACATGAGATGGACCGCACTACATCAAGAGAGGGGCCAAGAAGTATCGGAGTTCACTAATACCTTCCATACCTTGTGCACTAATATGGGTGTCAAATAGTTTTAGTGACACTTGGTTCTGAAATATAGTGGGGCTCTACATAGATACATCCAAACTGAAATGGATTTTTTGGACATCACATCGCTGGGAGTTTCCTATCGATATGTTGTCAAAATTGAGCATAAATTTGGACACCAGAACAAATGGGAGTATGGGTCTGAAAATCCACAAAATCCAAAGTATGAAAAAGATGGACCTAACAAACATCCTACCGAAAACCATGCCACAAGAAAATAAGGGTCAGGGGAAGATGAAAAAGGACAATGGAAAGTGGTGTGATTTCCAAAAGCTCCCCTGGCACAACACTGATGAATTTCACTCAAAAAAGTCATTGGTGGACGAGATCAAAGATAAGGATTTGAACCTTGATTCTGAATCTGGTTCAGAAAATAACGGGAGAATACAGATCATTGACTCAAACCCCACTACCATTGTTGCGATTGCACCAATTCAACTAGAAGAACCAGCATATCCTTAAGAGGGGGATTGCCTCTTCCATTCACAGATTTGGGTGACGGTGACTCCAATGCATTTCATTTCTAATATCAGAATCCAGAAAAACATCATCTTAACAGAGGTCGTCAGAAAATTGGGATTGTTGAAAACACCACACCCACATCCATACAACATCGGGTGGCTTCGCCAAGGACAAGATCTTCATGTCATCCAGTAGTCTCGATTGTCATATAGCATCCAACCCTTAAAGGATGAAGTATTATGTGATGTTTACCCATTGGAGGTATGCTATGTTCTTTTGGGCCATCCATATATGTGGAAGCACCATGATATTAATGAGTCTCGACCTCGTAGTGTCATTATTATTCTGGGGGGTCATCTCTACATAATACTAGAGGTACTTCCAACTATTTTCCCACCTAAACAGTGTCGCAAGGTAGTATCTCATAGTACAAAATTCATCCTCTTTATAGTCTATTCAAAAGGTGAACATAAGAACACCGCAACCATTCCACCCTCAGTCCAAGCACCTTTTGTCCAAAAGAGGAAGATCGAAAAGATTGAAAAAAATCATAAGGATTACTTATGCACACATTCATCTCATGTAGCCAGAATGGTTAAAACAACCCAACCCTTCCAACCACAAGTTCATGAAAACCTTCAATGAGCTAAGCAACACAACTTCCCCATCAAGGCAAGAAGCTCATCAAGATGCAGATTCAACAAATGATTTCCCCTCTCCCTAGGGAACTCAACGTAATGGATACCATTTCTTCATAAGGAGGGAGGAATCATCCAGGTGGATATCGGTGGCCACCCACCTATTCCAGCTGGCTCAAACAATTTTCTGGCAATTTATTATTTTTAACAGTTGTTTAGTTCATAAACCTCCAGGGCCAATTTGAGGGCCTAAATGAAGTTTCTTTGAGATACATGACTTTAAATATGGCCTAAGTCTCTTATTAATCCCTCCAAATGAATCTCCTCTAAGATGCCTTTCCAAGAAGTTGTCGTTCACCCCAAACAAAGATTGTATTCCAAAGTTATGCCCCCATGAATTTGATACACCAAACTACCCAAAACGGGGTCCACAAAACTGTTGGCTTTTCATCTTTCGGGGTTAGGGTTTTGTATTTTATTTATGTTAAAAATTTCTTGAGTCTCATTGTAACAATCATAATATTAGGAATGTGATTAGTCTTCACATATCTTCTCATAGATAAGATGCCACCATTCTAGTGAGTCTTTCACTCTGTATTTCTACAGTTTTGTACATTTTGCTCATTAATAGAAATTGTGTATTACTGTATATCTATGTTTATGGTTTCATATATGATATATTTCTGTTATATTATTGGATATATGAGATATATTTGTACATTTATTTATTATATCTCTAGTCTAATTTTGTGCCAAAAATAATCTGGATCAGTGGTATCAGAGTAGGCTTCTCTTGATCATTTTTCAGTGCATGTCCCTGATGAGGTATGAGTAATGAAAGTTGGGTATCGATCTTGTCTCTCTTGAGGAAAATATCTCTATCACTCCAGAGAATCCCTCCATGGCAGAAGAAAATGACAATGACAAAGAATACAATTCTATTAATATATTTCTTGAGAAAGCTCTCACGCGACAAAGGGATGGAATGATGGAGAATTTTTCATACATACTTCAATGCCTACTAATAAAAACTAGTGTGTATTCATCAAAGGACCACTTTTAAGGAACCTCTCCTTTCAAGGTACAAGATAATTTTGATATTCCCATATTTGAAGGACTGATACATGTGGATGCCCTAGAAAAATGGTTAAATCTGCTAGAAGGTTATGTATTTGTTCACAATTTTTCTGACATGGAAAAGATCACCTTCACACTCCTTAAGGCTCTCCCCCATGTCAAACATTGGTGGGAAACATACTCGGAGGAAATGTTCACAGAGGAGTATGGAATATATGGGGCCAAGCCCACTTTGGATTTTTTTGTGGATGAAGTCAAGGAATAATATTACTATGTTGGTAACTATGATGACTAGTACATGAGATGGACCACGCTACATCAAGAGAGGGGAAAAGAAGGGTCAAATTTCACCAATACCTTCCATACCTTGAACACCCAGCTGGGTATCAAATATTCTAAACGAAATTTAGTTCTTAAATATTGTGGGGTTCTACATAGTTACATCCAAACTAAAATGGAGTTTTTGGACATCTCATCGTTGGGATTTACCTATCGATTTGCTATCAAAATCGAGAAGAAATGTGGACACCAGAATAGATGGGAGTTCGAATCTACAAATCCGCAACAACCAAAGTATGATAAATATGACCCTAACAAACAATCTCCCGAAATCCATTCCAAGCCACAGGAAAAGAAGGATCACATAAAGTCGAAGAAGGACACTGGAAAGTGGTGTGATTTCCACAAAATCCCCCGGCACAACACTGGCAAATTTCTCTCAAAAAAATCATTGGTGGCCGATATCTAATATAAGTAGATGAACCCTGATTTAGAATCTAAACATAAAATAATGGGAGAAAACAGATCATTGACGTATACACCATTTCTATTTTCACGACAACAA
>JASDQU010735526.1:129642-145216 GCA_032191745.1 Picea mariana | reverse complement strand
CCCCTCTCAGTTGTCTTAGTAATTTAAACAATTGGTATCAGAGCAGGTTCCTTTTATAAAGGTAGATTTGTAAGCTTAAACATGACAAGTCATGAAGGGACTTCAGCCAGTAAGCCTCCCCTATTTGATGGAACAAATTTTTCCTTTTGGAAGGTTAGAATGAGAACATACCTAATGGCCTTAGGTGCTGATGTTTGGGATGTAGTAGAGACTGGATATACAAAACCTGTTGTGATGGCTTCCAAGGATGATAAGTTAGAATTTAGCTTTAATGCTAAGGGAATGAATTCTATCTTGAATGGACTTGCAGAAGCCGAGTTTGTAAAGGTGATGCATCTTCAAACTGCCAAAGAAATGTGGGATAAACTTATTAGTAGCTATGAAGGAAATGAGAAAGTAAAAGATGCCAAACTTCAAACATTTAGGTTGAAGTTTGAACAAATAAAGATGAATGAAGATGAAACAGTTAGAAAGTATTTTTTAAGAGTTGAAGAACTTGTGAATTCCATGAAGGGTCTTGGTGAGAAGTTTGAAGAATCGAATTTAGTTCAGAAGATCTTAATATATTTGCTTGATAAATTTAATCCAAAAGTCTCTGCAACAGAAGAACTAAATGATCTTAAAACTCTGTCCATTGATCAACTCCTAGGAACTTTAACTGCATATGAAATGAGAATCAACAAAAATAAATACATTACTAGAGAAGCATCTTTTAAGGTAGACAAGAATACTGATTCAGATTTAGATGATATTGAGGCAAAATTTGTGAGAAGGTTAAAGAAAGGACCAAGAAAATATCAAGGCAAGCTTCCCTTCAAATGTTTTAACTATGGTAAGATAGGTCATTTTTCATCTAAGTGTCCCCATCAAGAAAAGGACCAGAACTCTGATGATGAAAAGAAGTACAAATTCAAGAAATATAGTAAGAAGAAAAGTTTGTGTGTAAATAATGACAATTCCTTAGAAGACATAGATAGTGATTCATCATGTGAAGACAAAGTGAATGATTTTATGCTTATGGTTATGGGAGATCTTGATGCTGAACACACAAGAGGTGAAATGGATGATGAAGAAGCTATGGTTGATATGGAAGGTGAATTGATCAGTGCTTTGGAAGAAATTGACAGACTCAGATGTAAGAAGAGAAAAAAAAAAAACGGTTGTTGATGCAGTTTAAAATGAATGATAAAAAACCTGATGAAGACTTTGCTCTACTAAAAGTGGAGTTAGAAGAGGCAAAGAAAATATAAGACATTTTGAAACAACATTTATCAGAGAAGAAATCAAAGTGTGAAGCCTTAGAAGAAGAGATAGTAAAAATCAGAAAAGAAATGGAGAAGTTTAAGGCATTGTATCACCAAAATTTGTCTAGTATTAAAGACTCAGAAGAATTAACTTCCATTCTAAATCAGCAAAGGAATCCAAAATTGAAAGCTGGCTTGGGCTATGAAGAAGGATCAAGTAGTAATCATTCAAGTAATACAGAATTCATCAAGTTTGTCAAATCCTCAAACATTCACAACAGTCACTCTGTAGAAACAAAGAAAGAGAATCAGCCACTGAGAAGGAATGAAAGAAAAAGTACCAGAACTGAATCTGTAGATCAGAGAGATTATCGGCATGAAAGAAATCGAACTCCTCAAAGAAGAAATATTTTTTCAAGGTACAAAGGTTGTTTCTATGGTTATTCTTTTTTCTACTCTAATTTTGGTCACAAAGCTATAAACTGTTCCATAAGATTTAGATATGAACAATCAAGATATTCAACGAATAACCATCTTCCACAACAAAGATCGAGACAACCAAGAAACAAACAACCTCAGACTATAAATCATACGATGGCTAGGAAAAGGACGCAAGTTAAGCATAACAATAGTTATGAGCATAACAATCGCTATGATCTTCTATTCAGTGAACTAGAGTGTTACATCTACCGTAATTATGGACATAAAGCAGAAGATTGTCGATTAATGAATTACAAGCTAGATTTGATTCCCACTGCTGAAAATGTCAAGGTTTGGAAGAAGAAAGTAGATGACAAGTTTGGACTAGTGTTATCAGTCCAAAAACAAAAGAATTCCTAAAATATTGATAGTGGATGTTCCAAACATATGACTGGAGACAAAAGTAAGTTTATAACTTTAAGTGAAAACAAATCAGGGAATGTAACTTTTGGAAACGATGCACCAGGAAAAATAAAAGGTAAAGGAATGGTGAGCTTGAGTAATGGCAAAGGAAAAACTCAAGATGTGTTGTTTGTAGATGTTCTAAAACATAATCTACTAAGTGTCAGTCAAGTTTGTGAAAAAGGATGTGAAGTTGTTTTTACTTCTAAAGACTGTAAAATAAAGTCTTTGAGTTCAGGACAACTGGTTGAAAAAGGGATAAGAACAAAAAACAATGTCTATGTGTTAAATGAAGAAAAAGAAGAATTCCACTTAAGAAAATATGATGAAAGTTGGCTGTGGCATAGGAGACTTGGACACCTAAATTTTGATCATATGATCAATCTCAGAAACAATGGGGCAGTAAAATATCTTTCGAAGATATCAAAGCCATACGACTCTATTTGTAAATCTTGCCAGATAGGAAAGCTTACTCGCACTCAGTTCAAATCTAAAAACTTTCCTTCAACAGAAAAACCTCTCCAATTAGTACATATGGATTTATGTGGACCATCAAGAAAAGAAGGTATAGGAAAAGAAAATTGTTTTATGTTGATTATTGATGATTATTGTAGACTAACGTGGGTTGCCTTTTTGAAGGAAAAATTTGAAGAATTTGAAAAATTCAAAGTGTTTAAGGCTCTGACTGAGAATCAAACAGAAAAAAGATTGAAGACAACAAGGTCTGATAGAGGAGAGTTTAGTTCATGGAACTTCAAAGAGTTCTGTGATAAACATGGGATCAAACAAGAATACACTATTCCAAGAACTCCACAGCAAAATGGAGTCTTTGAGAGGCAGAATAGATCAATACAACAAATGGCAAGATCAATGATGAATGAAAGGAACATATCTCAGACATATTAGGTAGAAACAATTCATACAGTTGTTCATATCCTTAACAAAGCACATCTCAGACCACACGGTGACAAGACTCCTTATGAACTATGGTTTGGAAGACCTGCTTCAATCAAACATTTTAAGGTCTTTGAGAGTAAATGCTATATCAAGAACAATGATGAAAATATTGGCAAATATGATGACAGGGCTGATGAAGGTATCTTCTTGGGCTATGCTACAAACAGTAAAGGGTATAGATGTTACAATAAGAGGCTGCATAAACTAATTGATTGTATAGACATAAAGGTTGATGAAGAAGTCCCAGTCAGGAATGTGAACAGTGTTGAACCAAGTAAAAAAGATATAGTTGAAGATGAATATGAATAGGTCCAAGGATCAGGAAGAGAAGAATCTGAATCAGATGAAGATACGAATACTCAGGCTGACACAAATCAATAGAAAGAAGCAAAATCACCTCTCAGAATTGTTAGAAAGAATCATTCTGAAAATCAGATAATTGGAGATATAAATAAAGGAGTTCAGACAAGAAGGAAATTGATTAAAGAGTCAGTACAATCTCATGTTGCTTTTTTATCTATGACTGAACCTAAATTTTTTTATGAAGCTAGCCAACATGATGATTGGATTAGAGCAATGAATGAAGATTTTGATCAGATTGAGAAGAAAAATACTCGGGAGCTTGTCCCTAGACCTAAAGATAAGAATGTAATAGGTTCCAAATGGGTGTTCAAAAATAAAACGAATGAAGAAAGACAAGTTGTTAGAAATAAAGCCAGATTGGTCTGTAAAGGGTATGCACAAGTTGAAGGTCAGGACTTTGATGAAACTTTTGCACCAATGGAAAGATTGGAGGCCATCAAAATGTTTCTTGCTTATTCATGTCATAAGAACTTTAAAGTTTATTAGATGGATGTTAAATCAACATTTCTTAATGGAGATCTAGAGGAAGAAGCATATATGGAGCAACCTAAAGAATTCTCATTGACAGATAATCCTAATTATGTTTGCAAGCTGAAGAAGGCCTTATATGGACTGAAACAAGTACCATGAGCTTGGTATTATAGATTGGACAAATTTTTACAAGACAAAGGATTCAAGAAAGGTACTGTTGACAACAATATCTACATTAAGTCTGAAGGTGATAATTTACTAGTTGTTTTGGTTTATGTAGATGATATTAGTTTTGGCTGTACTAATGAATCATCTATCCAGTGGTTTGCTAGCTCTATGCAAACAAAATTTGAGATGTCCATGATAGGAGAACTATCATATTTTCTTAGTTTACAAGTAAATCAGAGTTCTGTAGGAATATTTATCTCTCAAGAAAAATATTTGAAAGAGATGTTGAAGAAATTTCAGATGGAGGATTCCTCTCCTATTAGCACACCTATGGTGGTTGGTTGCAAGCTCAGTAAAGATGATATTTCACCGAATGTTGATCAAAGGACATATCGTTATATGATAGGAAGTCTTCTGTACATCACAACATCCCGTCCTGATATAATGCAAGCTATTGGAATGGTAGGTCGTTATCAATCAGCTCCTAAACAAAGTCACTTGGTAGATTTTGAAAGGATATTCAAATAATTGAAGGGAACAATGACTTATGGTCTGTGGTATCCTAGAAATCAGAATTTTCAGTTAACTGCTTATTCAGATGCAGATTGGGCAAATTGTGTGGATGAAAGAAAGAGCACCAGTGGAGGTGCCTTCTTCCTGGGTGACTTGTTGGTAGCATGGATTAGTAAGAAGTAAGGATCTATTTCCTTATCAACTACATAAGTAGAGTACATTGTTGTTGCTACTTGCTACACTTAGATTTTGTGGATAATTCAAACTCTTGCAGATTTGAAGGTAAACTATACTGATCTGATTACAATTCACTGTGATAACACTAGTGCCATTAGTGTCTCCAAGAATCTTGTTCTTCATTCCAAGACTAAGCATATCCCAATAAAATACAATTTTCTCAGAGAACAAGTCACAAACAGAGTTTTTCAACTGAATTATATCCGTTCCATAGAACATATAGCTGATATCTTTACTAAACCGTTAGCAGCGACCCCTTTTGGATATATTCGTCCAAAGTTGGGGGTTATAACTTCTTTCGTCTAATCTGTTCACCTTGTCAGGGGGAGTACTTATGGTATATATGTTGTATTTCTAAGTTTCTCATAGATGATAGGGGGAGTATGTACTGCAACAGCTCAGGGGGAGTGTGCTTCTTCTTTGACATTGATGTCAAAAGGGGAGAAAGTGTGGTAATTTCAAGGATGTTACAGTGGTATAGTTGGATGTTCTTCAAGGGGTTGCCATCAATGCAAAAGGGGGAGATTGTTGGCATGTTTTTAGACAGAGGCAGAGTATGCATGTTTTTCATTGATGGCAAAGATCATCATGATCAGATGGCGAAGATCAGCATGATTAGTAGCATAGAAATAATGGAAAGATCAGCAGTGTAAGCTCAGAAGGATAAAAACAGTCAAAGCATGACAAAGGTTTCGTTTCGGAGTTTTGCAGATCGATAAATCCAAAGGAAAGAGGTTCTAACTCACGATATGTGACATCGCGATAAGATCTTGACCGTTGATTCAATAAGGACACGTGGTGAAATCACAATATTATCTAGACCATTGGTTCCATAGGACACATGGCAAAAGATCATCGTTTCGCTGACTGAAATGTCAAAGGAGTGAAGTGCTCATTTGATTGGCGAGTGGTCATATATCAAGGTCACATCGTCAAAGGCTTAAGGGAAGGAGCTAATTGCTAAGTTCACTCTTGGTGTTTGCAACTTGGAGTATCGAGACTCTTCATCATAGGAATCATGATATGTGAGATCACGAAAAGATCTGGACCGTTAGATCACCAAGGATTGTGGACCGTTGATCAGGCATGAAAAAGGCTCAAGAAGTGGTGAAATAGCGATAAGATCTGGATCGTTGATCCAAGAGGGGCACGTGGCAATAGATTAGAGCACGACAGAATACCCGAGACGCAAAAGTGTGAAATTCATTTTCGAATAAGGCTGTGGTCACAGCCAGTGGTTACATCTACGGAAGATGGAGGAAGAAGCTAGTGGTTTTAAGCTCCATCTCGGAGTCTCAGCGATCGTGACTTGGATCATCAAGACCATTCATCATAGGAATCGTGATATGCGAGATCGCGATGAGATCTGGACTGTCGGATCATCGATGATCTTGATTGTTGATCAGGCTCGATAAAGTTTATAAGTTCACGAAATATGAAGCGCCTTTTGGCGCAGCCTGTGGTCACCACTGGTGGTCATGTGAGGGGAAGAAGATAGTGGTGCTAAGCTCCATATAAGAGTCTCGGTGATCATGAATTGGAGTGTCAAGATCCTTTATCGCAAGAATGCCAAGATGTGAGATCACGAAATTCAAATTCTTCTTAGCGCTCGGTCACATCCAGTGGGCATATGTGATAAACGCGAAACCCTACCGATTTAATCCAACGATGCAGGAGAATTTGAATATGATCAGAGGGCTACTATTGCACTTCATAGTTAATTAATCAGTTATGATTCAGTTAGCAAAACTGATTCATGATTCTTGATCGGTTGGCGATTTAGTTGCTGAGGCGTTTTTTCCCAAGAAACTTCAAGGTGTAACTGATGAGGCGTGTGTGAATAAAAGGAGATATGAAGAGACTATGTAAGATTGGTTGTTCTAACCGGAAAAATGTGATGAAATGTAAGAAGAGTAAAATTACAGGTTGTAGAGCTTGAGATAAAACTCAGAGATGAGCAACAGTTGTTGAACAGACTGAAGCAAGAGAAGAATAGCAGAATAGCATGAAGCAGAGCAGAATAGCAGAATAGCATGAAGCATAGCTGAATTGTAGAACAGTTTTTGAAGGAGAGAAGAATTGCAGAAGAGAAAAGAAGGGGTAAGAATTGAGACACCTATATTGTTTGTTTTTCTATCACTTATTCATAACCAGGGAGGTAGGGTGGTGCTAGGGAGGACTGTGGTCCTCTGATATTCGAGTTGGTGCTTGAATATTGGGAGTTGTAGCTTCCATCTAGTTGTGGCTAGAAAAATAGGGTGGCAGGGTGGTGCTTGGGAAAACACATATTTTTCTATATGCAAGTTGGTGCTTGTATAAGTGGAAGTAGGTGCTTCCATCCAGTCGGTGCTGGAATACTCAGGGAGTTGGTGCTTCCTTCTAGTGGGTGCTAGAGAAACCAGAGAGTTGGTGCTCTCAAACAAGTTGGAGCTTGTAAAACAGAGGTAGTAGCCTCACTTTGGGTTGGTGCTCAATCATAGATGATGTACAGAACTTAAAAGACTACCTATCATTTCGAAGAAGAAGAGGTTTTCTCCCTTTATGGGTTTCCTCGTGAAAATTTGTCTCTGTGTATATCTTATGTGTGATTGATGCTCATTATTTATGGTGTTCATATGATGTATATTATTGATGGTCACTTGATGAAAGATTAAAAATGGTTTAATAGAATTAATATTGTTTAAGCACAGTAACAACTGATTCACCCCCCCCTCTCAGTTGTCTTAGTAATTTCAACACCCTTTGTTACAGTTGCAGAAGACCGAGACATCTTGCTAAGGAATGCCCTAGTAGAAGACCTAGTTGTGTTTGTTGTAAAGATATGGACCATGAAGTTTTGGATTGTCCTAGAATGACTGCTAAAGTTGAAAAGATGAATATGAAACAAGAAAAATATGAGACAAGCCAAGAAACTAAGGATATGATAGAACCCCATAAAGAATCAGAGACTGTATTACTACAGATGAAAGAAACCATAAATGACCACAAAAATATAAACTTATCAGAGGTATTAAAAGAGAAAGAGCACATAGATACAAGAATAGGAGACTTTGACATAGATTGTGTCCTAGATGAGGAAACATAAGTGAATATCATGACAGAAAGAACTTGGGAAATTTTGGGAAAGCCTGCTATGGTTCCTTCATTAGGAGGAATAGGATTATTTAGAGGAAATATGATAACCCTATGTGGAAGAATTACCCATACATCTATGAGTGCTCATGGCACTTCGACAG
Organism: Picea mariana; assembly: GCA_032191745.1. Taxonomy (NCBI): domain Eukaryota; kingdom Viridiplantae; phylum Streptophyta; class Pinopsida; order Pinales; family Pinaceae; genus Picea; species Picea mariana. The sequence goes on along the minus strand of JASDQU010735526.1, from coordinate 137,145 downwards.
AAGAAGAATTTGTGATCCTGAAGTTTGTTGAGAACAACACCCCATTTGCTATTTTGCTAGGAAAAATCTAGTTTGAAAAATATTAGATACGAAAGAAATAAGAAGAGGAGGTTCTAGAATAGAAAAAGAAAGAACTAAGAGATTTCATGGCTAGGAGAATAGCACACTTACTAGAAGAACAAGAGAACCAGTTGAGGCTACTAGAGACCAAAGATATGAATGTCGAAGTTGAAAAGACACAAGAAGACTGAAGACACCTGTCTGTACAAGAGAGTAGAGAAGCTATCCCAGAAAGAGAAGAAGTATTACCCTTGAACCCTATGAAAGACCCTACATAGTGCGCAATTATCATGCCAAGAGGAGACACTAATGATAATGGAAAGAGGAAACCAATGATTCAGATCACAGGAAAGAAGGCCAGAAATCTTAGTAAGAAGTAGGCAAAGTCATAAAAATTGCAAGAAGCTCCAGAAAGAACTTCACAGGAGGAAGGTTTCCAAAATTTGAACTTTGCCAGAATATCAGTATAGCATAGAATGGAACTTCACCATGGTAGATAAATATGACCATTGGAGGCATTATAATCGTTTGATCGATGCTTTCGAATGGTTAGGAAAGAAGTTATGGCCCGGAAGTTCTCCATTGGACCATTGGGACCACTCCATAATAGATGGAATTGCATTGAATAAGGCTTTGCGACCCATTGAAAGAAATTATTACGGTGTTATCTATTTATCCTTTCGAGCATTGCATCGAGAACACTTTTGCCAATTGTGATTATCCAAGCCCACAGAGAACTAGTTGATTTCACACAGTGATCATTGAGACTTCACCAACCATTCTGTTACAATGAGTATTGTTCATCAGCCTGAGATATCAGATCTCGAGTGTGCATGTCTGACGAAATTAGCGTAGCAGAAAAATCCATTGAAGAGATTTTAATAGACCTCATGGCCGAGAAGTTGATGTCCGTAGGCATCCAAGCCTCATCGACATGAGGAGTGCAAGCCTCCCCGTCCACTACTTGTGGATATGGACCATCCCGAGCTGCGACTGAGAAAAGAGCCAAGGTTCGTTATGACTTGGCGAATGTGAAGCTAATTCCATCCATCCTACCTGACTACATCCCACCCTTGGCCAGTGTGGTGATTCGTGACAGTGTCCTAAGGGACTTCAAATACACATTCATCACTGCATACCTTTCGAAGAGAATACAAGTGGTTAGATCGCAGTTGGAGAGGATTCCAACCTTGAAGATCAATGACTATAACCTAGGAGACCGCAAGAGCTATGGCATGCTTGCACGTTAAAAATATTTGACCAAAACTGAGGGGAATAAGTTGAATATCATCCCCCAGCTGTGGATCATGGACATCGTGAGGTCCAATGTCTTGAACATGATGAAGATACCACATTTCAGAAGGCACCACGAGGTTAATGCATGCGTTAATCTCTTGCTGTCGTGATTCCATGATGGGTATATATGGTTAGACCGACGCATCAGTGTCAATCCGACGTTGATCCATAGGATCACCGGATTGAGCATGCAGGTACCAGACCCACAAGAATTTTATCCAGGGAAGGCTGCAGACCGCGTCCTGGCATAGAATATCAAAGACACCTACAATGATGTAGAGAGAGGGACACAAGGCTACAAGGTAGCCTCCGTTCAGAATGGCACAGTGCGCCTTGTTTTCTAGTTGATTGTTGGTAAGTTAGTAAGAAAGAACAGACCCACGCAGGTCACAGGGTTTGTCATTGACCTCACAGGAAAATGCGTGGAAGGACTACAGATGAACTGGACCAGTTACCTAGTCAATCGGTTAGAAATGGGTTGTTGTGAAGCTTGGGATCAGGGCTTTGAGTTCCATTTTAGCTGGCTTTTGATCCTCATCACATTCAATGCTTGGGAGATGCTGGAAGGTGCAAAATTTCCTGACATTGAGCCATTCGAGCCATTAGCTGTGAAGTTCACTGCGCTATGGTATTTGAGCGATATGGGGAAACAATGGAAGTCGAAAGCAGTATTCCATACCTACTACTTGCAGCTAAAGATGGATATTGAGTCTTTCCCTCGTATGACGTCGAATACCGTGGACATGTTTAGGCCCCTTATGAAGTTCCGCGCAGATCGAAATTTTATTTACATTAATGCGCAAGCAGATGAAAGTAAAGAAGAGCTTCATTCCTACTACAAGATCATAGAGGAAGACTTGAAAGAAATCACTAAGGAATGGCCCGCAAAGTTCCTTATACTAGTCAACCAGGCAACACTGTCCGATCCCAAACTCATTGGAAGTCTAGTGGTTACTCGCGAAGAGTATGATGCACCCAAAAACAACAGGAATAAAAAGAAGGAATGTGTACATGAAATACACATCACATTAGAAGAGACTGCATCAAATTCACCTAGTGGAGGAGGAGAGGACGAAGTGGACAAAGAAGAAAAAGAAGGGGAAGAAGAAAACAAGAAGCAAGGCAAAGTGACACCGCCTAGGAACTTCCTTCAAGAGGCAGAGACATCCAAGAAAAGAAAGGTTTCCCCCATGAAACCTACATCGTGGAAGAAGTCCAAAGCAAGTAAGTCAAAGCTACAAACTATACTCACAGTCGATGACTTCGACTTCATTATCGCAGCTGTATTAGATGCCTTAGAAGATATTTTGCAGAGAACTGAAGCCAACCAAGAAGCCATGTATGATAGAATTGAGACATAGCTAAGAGGTGTACAACAATCCCTTCACTCTAGTTGCACAATGCTCACTGCGCCCCCACCACTAGAAGAACCAGAGTTGGGAGATGAGCCTACCCAACTTCGCAGAATAGTTGACATGACCGAAGATTGCCTTCATCGCGTGCAAGAAGAAAAAGAACAGCCCATAGTGGCCCTGAAGCAAGCACAAGAGGAAATCATAGAGCAACGTCGAGTTGCACAGCAGGAGAAGGGCGACGTCCAAACCAAGTTTGAAGAAAATAAAGCACAAATCCAGCAGGAGAAAGAACAGTTTCTCATGGAGCAGGTCAGAGTTAAAGAAGCATTCAATAGAGCACTTCGCTCTGTGACAGGATTGGAGCAGATGGAAGAAGACCCGGTAGTGAATCAAGTCATGAATCTTGTTGAAGCCATTCAATAGCTTCAATAGAGGGTCACAAAACTAGAGCTACAAACAGTGCCAAGCACTCCACAGGAAGCGCGAGACCAGAGAGAAGCAACTACCTGGAGCACATTTAAAAGGATCAAAGCATTAGTCATGGAATGTAAATAGCTAAGCAGTCAGAGTGTGCAAACTTATGAGCATCTTACCGAGGACCCTAAACTGAAGACACTGGATTCGTAGCTCCAGGAAGCAACGTAGCAAACATCAGTAGTACAAGCGTAATTGAAACTCCTGTCAGCAGTTGAGAGGATGAAAATATCTCAAGAACAACGCACAACTCAGCAACAATTCCATGCCATACAAAGCAAAGTCATGGAAGTGACTCAGAAGCTTGAGCCAGTCCAGGATGCAGCTTGCCTACTTTTTGAGGAGATTGAAGGCCGAGGAGAAGATCTAAAACCAATGGTCACTTTGGTAGAACAATGGTTAGAGGGACCTGTGAACGAGGTAGTTATTCAAGAGTTTGCTGAGCAGGAGGCCTTGGCTCAACAACAGTTTGAAGTAGCTAGAGGCTTTTGGGGCAGATTTACCCAAACCAGAGTGACTTAGGACACGTCACAGGTGAGTTTTGGGGGCCTGTTGGCCCTTGACCAAGTTTTGGATATCCTTGGTCATGTTTTGGGACTTCAACAGGTTGGTCGAAGGCAAAGTGCAAGTCGAAGTAGAGATCGCGGGATCTCATCCCCTTTTTAGGGCATTTTTTGGGATTAGGGTTTATGTAACGGGTATGGGATGTCGACCCATGGGTTTACCCATGTCTAGGACATTTTTTTAATGTATAAATAGATATCTAGGCGATGTAGAAAGAGGCCAATGTGCTAAGTGCAAATATTTGTGGATTCTTTGTGCATGCGATGTGTCAGGAACTTGTAGAGATAAGTGCAAGTAATTGTAAGAAGCTTGTGTATAGATAGTAAGAAGGTTGTGTGCTTAAACCTAGCTCAGGGAAGGAGGATCTGGAAAGGTGTGCGTAGATCTCCTGTCCTATGTAGAGTGGGTTCTGAGGCTTTGTGCATGTACGGAGATTGACAGAAGATAATAAAGAAGAAGAAGAGTTGGTGGACGTAGCCCCACACTGGGGTGAACCATGTATATCCTGTGTTATGGTTTCTTTGTACATTACGGTTGTATGTTAGTGATGTGATTTATGCTTAATGCTAATATATTTATGTATGATGCATCCGGTATAATAGCTTAGTTCTTGGTAAGGTGAATGAATGTTATATCTGATCATTTTCCATATGCTAAGTGCTTAGATGTGTTAGATCTGGTAGAATACTGCGTTGTTCTGTAATTAGGGTTTGGATATACAATGTGAATAGAGGTTAAATAATGATGAATGTTATCTGCTAAGTTCTTTTTTAGAGTGGCATAATCACAGATTTGTGTCCCAGCTAGGTTGCAGACATCTGGGTCCTGCAACCACCCTTGCCTCTACCTCGGGTGAGGCTTCATTTTCTTTGCAGGTGTTACTGAAAGGGCCCATAGTTAGGGTTTTGTTGGTGCACTGTTGAAGCGTTGAACCTTGGGTATTCCCTTGTGCCAACACATGTAAAGGTCTATGTCCAGGTCTAGTTCTAGGTCTAGTTCATGGTCTAGATTTAGGTCAAGGTCTAGGTCTAGGTCATCGTCTAGGTCTAGTTCATGGTCTAGATCTAGGTCTAGTTCATGGTCTATGTCTAGGTATAGGTCATAGTGCATGTCTAGGTCTAGGTATTGCCATGTTTTTCCATGCCTCACCTTTCCATGCATTTCCTTTCCATGTCTAGCCTTGATTTTCCTTTCCTTTCCTTGTGTTTCCTTGCCTTTATTTTCATTTCCTTTCTTTTCCATGTCTCTCCTTACCATGCCTACCTTGCCATGCCTTTCCATTACATGTCTTTCCTTTCCATGTCTTTCCTTTCATTGTCTTTCCTTGGAAATACATGGAAAATCAAGGCAATACAAGGCAAGGCAAGGAAAGGGAAGACAATGATGGACATGGAAAGGCAAGGCATTGAAAATGCAAGGTCTAGGTATATTTCTAGGTCATAGTCTAGGTCTAGGTCATGGTATAGGTCTAGGTCACGGTCTAGGTATAGGTCTAGATATTTCCATGATTTTCCATGGTAGTTCAAGGCAGGGAAAGGAAAGTTCAAGGAAAGGCAAGGTCTCGATCTATGTCAAGGCCATGTATTTCCTTGCCATGGATTTCCTTTCCATGTCTAGACTTTCCTTGTACTTGAAATGATGTAATATGTGAAATTAAAATTAAAACAACAACATCCATTCACCATCCAATGTCCTCAAATGAAGTAAGATTTTGTCCTTGAAACTAGAATCATTGTAACCCCATTATGTGCATGAAATGAATCACAAATATGAGTAAACAAGTTCAAATTTATGATTTCATCACATAAGTACTTAATGATCCACAATGTGATCATGTATGCAAGGAACTACAAGAAAATGCATGGCAAGACAAGGCATGGAAATACCTAGACCTAGACCTAGACCATGACCTAGACCTAGACCTATATCTATACCATGACCTAGACCTACACCATGAACTAGAGATAGACATAGACATATACCTAGACCATGATCTAGACCTAGACCTAGACCTAGACCTTGTCTTTCCTTTCCTTTCCATGTCTAGCATCACCTTATGTTCCCTTCCCTTGCCTTTCCTTGTCTTTCCTTGCAATGTATTTCCTTTCCTTTCAAAACCAAGTAGTGTGGAGGTTACCAAGTAGTGTGGATGTTAACCGAGCAAATCGAAAAATGTTTCTATGTGGATATTTGGAGATCAAAATTTTATGCCCCAGGAAAGAAACCTTGTTTCTTGTGTAACCTGAAAATTCTAGTGTCACCATATCTTTGACAAACCAAAAGTGAAAATGGCTCTCTTAATTCTTACCATGGGGAAGTCAAAGGATTTATTCATAAAAGATTGGTCGTCTCCATCCTGGGTTGAAAATATGGCAATAGTATGGAGCGATCCCAATACACCGTTTGAAATGAAAGGCAAGGAAAGGTAAGGAGATTCTAGACATGGAAAGGTAATTTAAGATAAGGAAAGGCAAGGCAAGGCGTGGCAAGACAAGGCATGAAAAAACAAGGCAAGGTAGGGAAAGGCAAGAAAAGGAAAGGAAAGGAAAGGAGAGGCAAGGAAAGGCATGCCAAGGAAAGACATGGCAATATGTCACAAGGAAAGGCATGTAAATACAACGTAAGGAAATACATGGCAAGTAAAAGCCTTGGAAAGGCATGAAAAAACATGGAAAGTCAAGGAAATGAAAGGAAATACATGGAAAATTAGGACATGGCAACACAAAGCATGGCATGGAAAGGAAGGGAAAGGTAAGGAAAGGAAGGACATGACAAGGAAAGGAAACACAAGGAAATGAAAGGGAAGGTAAGGAAAAGAATGGAAAGACAAGGAATGGGTGTAAGTTTTAAACCTGTGAAGTAAAACAATGCATACAGATTCTTAAGAAAAACATAAATTAATCAATGGCTCATACAATTAGTACACAAAGATTTATGCTGGAAACCCTTAACTGGGAGAAAACCAACCTTCCTTGGTGCTTCACCTTTCAAATCTTCATTGTATTAATTTCAACATTCACCATACAATATATATGATATTTTAGGTATTCTGTAGCTACCAAAACTCTAATCCCTTAATCGAGGATTAATTTAGAAAACTGCTAAAAATAGAAAAATCCACTAAAATAACAAAACCACCCAAAAAATATTTTTGGGGCGCTTCCCCAAACCCAATAGGCTCCAGGATATCTCCTAGAGCTAAATGATTCACATAACCAGGGGGGCCAAACCTTTCCCCCCCTGGGACCCCCCCAGGAAAGTACTCGACGCACACGACACAAAGAGCGAAGGAAGTTGGGATCGTCAGTGTAACACCCCTCCTAGCTAAGGACATCTACCCAATCAACCGGTGAATTTTTTTTTTTTGAAGTGTGTGCGTGTGAGTAGGAGAAGCAATCCCCCTCGACTCTAGGTCAACACTCGAACCGACAGGACACAAGTCAGATGAATACAATCAAGAGGACCCAACTTATCATAACGACAACAAGAAGCAAAACGCCCATGAACAGGAGGCGGGCAACTATTGGCGATAGCCAGAGACAGACACCAGGAGTTAGGCACAGTACTGTCACCGAATCGAAAGAATCCGTCAGTAGAGTCGCAGTAGTGGAACTGTGCCTTTAAACAGCCCGAGACTACTGATACGGCTCTGAAGGTGTCGCAAGAGTGGACCTGTGCCTTTAAACAGCCCAAGACTCTTGATACGGCACCGTATTCCTTCCACTGGATTAAACACAGACATACATACTAAGCT
>JASDQU010735526.1:118356-129542 GCA_032191745.1 Picea mariana | reverse complement strand
ATCTTAAATGCTTATTATAATGAATCCATACCTTAGTTGCAAATGTCTGACATCATTCCTTCCTTTAGTTTTCAAAACTCCTATTAATGGCAATTTTTCTGAAACTAAATGGATCTGGCACAATATTCAATATTTCCTTTGTTGGAGAGATCATAGTTTTGATCTGGAATCTTTTGGCTCTAAACTGTACTGCATGCCAGCACTGGGACCCCTTCTGCGCATAAGGTAGAGCTTTAGAGCTCAACTAAAAGAAGTACCCTTGACCTTGTTTGCAGTGGGAAAAACCAAATTTATTCAGTTTGAGCTGAAACCAAGCATTTCCTAGATAATGTGATTCAACCTGTCAATAAAATACATAATATGTATGCTTGTCAGAAAATATTATTGTGAACATGCTATGTATTTTTTTGGCATGTCGTATGTAGAAGGCTGCTATTTGGTCAAGTCCTTATTCTAACAAACTTGGGGAAATTGAAAAATTCACATGTATCCAATTTTTCAATCAAATGGGAGATCCTGGTGATACTATGACTCATTATTCTTTGGCAAGCATTGAAGAAAATTCAATATCATCTCTTATGGGTTGACTTGAATTGTACCAAGATCTCAAGAACTTGGAATCTCTAAAAGTGTCCCATAAAGTTGATCACGAGAAAGATTAATTATTCTTTACTCCTTGAATAAGAAAACGACGATCTCGATGGACTTTCTTTCAAAAATTCAAAAGCAGCTACTCTTGCAGCTCTTTTTATTGATGATGATTCATAGAGTAGTGGTTCATATACTCACACTTTGTTGCTTTTTTTTTTTGAATGTGTTACAAAGAGAGGAGATGCTTCCCTTTTCGTTCCTTTTATAGGTGCCTCTAGGTTGGGGTTCGAGTAAGTATTTGGATGACAGTAAGTTCGTTGCAGAACATTATTGTGTACATTTCTGCAAATATACTTGGATTTAATAATCTCCCTGCTTGATGATAGAAAAGAATATATGTATGTCACATAATTGTTCTTTCACTTAGATCTTTGTCGAGCACACTCATCAACACTGGAACACTCGTGTAGAAGAGATTATAATCCATCAAGTTGACAGAATTGAAAAGATTAGTCCTAGAAACACCATAGAAGCTTGAGGTTTTGTTGGACAATAAATAACATGGAGTTCTGAATACGATCATAGCATATATCAGTTGCATGGATCAATAATTGTAGTGTCTGCTGATTAAAATCTTCTGTCGATTTTGTGGCATAATTTATGTCTCTGGTCAGTGATTTTTGTGACTCCCTTTCACAGCGATCTGGTGACTTCCATTCCACAATGATCGTGTGACACAAACCTATGATTATGTAGAGTTTTTTTTCTGCATTCTCGTGCTATCTTTCACAGTGATTTGGTGGCCAGCCTGGTCTGCAATTTTGTGGAACACTAGCACTGCAATATCATGGGATTTCCGTCTTCACAGTCTACCAAATATTTATCAATAATCAAGATCTATTTCTCATGGATCTAAAAAAAACAAAATATAGCACAAATCGCTTATTTGAGGATCTCCCAGATCTTGCATGATTTGAGGAAACCGCTCCCCCAGGACCCAAACAACCTCATCATATCTCTTGTATCCTTTTGAATTTTGAAAAATCGCTCAAGGAAGATCTGAGTCGGCTCATCTTCCACAAAATCCATTTGGCAGATTTTCAAAATTGGCCTCCATTTGTGTGCAACTGAACCCGAAAGTCTCTCTCTCTGTTCTGGTCGCGAATTTGATGAAAAACCCTTCACCTGCATCTTCTTCCATTCAAGCCTGATGAGAATATCCTTGATCTCGTTCTTTAACTTCTCGTCCATGTAATTTTGGTAGAAGGCGACCAGGGCCTTGGCGATGCTCTAGCGAATGGCATATATCTGCGATGTGTGTCCTCCTCCTTTCACCCTGATTCTCATATCCACGTCGGCAAAGCGTTGGCGGCCCAATAGAAGAATCGGTTCGAAGCCCTTGTAACAGAGAAACTCCAGCTCGATTAGCTCAATAGGGCATCCATTGATCTTGATCAGACCTCTCCCTCGACTGCAGTATGTCACAGCCACAACCAACTTCTTTCGGCTGAAGCACTGGACAGAATCCACTGCCGCCATTGTTGGATAGGTTTTATTTGTTTTTGTTTTTTTAACTTTATATATATTTTTATTTTAAAAAAAAATCTATACCTATAGTGACAAAATAAAAGGCCATTGGGCAACCTGTCATAAGTTTTAGATCAACTCCAAAAACACCCTAGACTCAACAATTTTTCGATTTTTTTTTTAAATATGGAATTAAAATTTTGTTTGCAAAGACATTGGAAATTTTCAATTTAAAAATAGACATTAAGACTAACTTATTTCCAAATTTCTGATCTTCTAGATCGTAACTAGGCGCAAGAAGAGAGCATACTTATTTTGAAATATGCAAATCGAAAAAAAATTGTTACCTCTTATGCAGTTCACAATTTTTTTAGCTCCTTAAACTCCACTTATTTTCCTCCTTGATGCGTGTCCCTTTTTCCTATAGATCTTCCTGCCAATGGTTAGTAGATGGATGGTTCTTACTGCACCACAAAACATCAAATTTATCTTAAAAACTATAAAAGTTTATTTTATTTTTCTATCTATCTAAAAACTACTTTTATTTTTTATTTTTTAAGTATATTCATGCTTCCAATGAAGCCATTTATGGATTATAATTTTTGAAATGCTCATATCCCAACTTGAAAAATGTACCTGATTGTTTGTAAGGATATGCGAAATCGACTTGACCTTTCGATTTGCCGCAAGGATCTCTTGAAGAAATGCTGAATATTGTGGCGTAGCCGCTTTTTGATACCATTCCTCAATGTAGTCTTTGGGCTGCATTCTATATCCTTTGTCCATAAATGGTTAGTAAACAAGGTGGCTCTTACTGCACCACCAAACGAAAATTGTGGGGAAATGAATGAAATTTGATGAAAAACAGTCATGAAACAAAAACTAAAAGCAATCATATAATTGAACTCCCTCATGTTACTAAGATCTTGTTGTCACCAAGATGTCATTTCATCATGAGTTAGCTCCTTTATTTGCATCAATCAAACCAAAGAAAACAAAACAGACTGAATTAAATTCCTAATGCCTAATCCCTTAGCACCATCCCCAACAACAACGCCAAAATGTTGGGACAATTCAATTGCTTAAATTGCTTTCATTTAATTATCAACCAGGGATGCTCATAAGCTTGTGATGATGCCAGCAAAATATATGCAGGAGTAGGCATCTAACTGTAATCTAAGAAAATTCAATCAAATCTTAACTCTTTCATTCCACTAAATAAGACTTAGTTGTTGTAGGAAAGAAAACACTAGCTCCCTTTCAGGAGGTCCTCTCAAGATGTTTCACAAAACCTATCAACAATCAAGATAATCAAGTAAACACTCATGCATTGAAAATAAATACACTTAAAAAGGCTTAGTTGTTGTAGGCATGAAAACACTAGCTCCCTTTCAGGAGGTCTTCTCAGAATGTTTCAAATAACCTATCAACAATCAAGATCATCAAATAATTATAATAAAAACAATAAAGCATATAAACCTATTCAAAGCATTAGAACAAGAAGAAAATGCTACTATGATCTATTTGGAGTGAGCTCAATTCTCCCAAGAACAAAGTAACACATAAACTAAAGCATTCTAAATCTAAACTAGAGAATGGAAACTGATGTGAAAAGAAAGCTTGATTCTTATTCCATCATAAGTTGGATATAATGCTCCAAGAGTCCTCTCTTGAAATGGAGGAGGCACTCCTATTTATACAAAAGTTTAAGATAACTTAGATCCATAAATCTCTCCTAGATCCACAAATGTCTCATTTGGTTACAACCATGTGCTCACACATATCAAGTGATATCTCTACAAATCCTCTCACAAATATTTCTTTCATGATTAATCTCCATCCAAGATACTTGAGTAGATCTCCAAATCTTCATCAAATCTTCAAAGGGTTGAAGAGGAAATTCGAATTTGAGGCTTGATGGTCAAATTTGACTTGGTTGGAGTCTTCAAATACACCTGTAAACATTATGAAACTCATCCCACTTTCATATATAAGTGTAAACATGTCATTTTTCCAATATTTAATCATAAACTCACTCAAAAACACTAAAATAGATGCATTGGAAAATAATATGTCTAAAACCCATGTAATCATGAAAATGGTTTAATGTAAGGGTATGGGAAAGCGGAATATGGTTAGAATTGAAGTGAAAGTGAAGTGAAAGGTTGGTAAAAAGATGGTACTTTGGCGACCCAACATGGTGCCCAGATATTTTGATCAAGATGAAAGCTATCTAGTAGATGGATGGTGCCTAACAGATGGGTAGCATGGTATTATACCATGGAAATTTTTTGAACCACAAGAGTTTTTTTTTTTTTTGTTCCCATAGCTAGACCTTCGTAGAGAAGGAGAAAGAGAAAAGACCTTCATAAATAAGGAAAGAGAAATCCCACAGGTAGACTTTCATAGAGAAGGAAAAGAGAAGAGACCTTTGTAGAGAAGGAATATACCTTCATAGAGAAGGGGAATGAGAAATTTTCCAAGGTTGGCCTCTATCCAAGTGTTGAGTTTTGGATACTCTAGGGACATGCTAGAATACCCTCATAGAGAGGGGTGTGACCACCCTCGTAGAGAGGAATGTGGATGTTTCTCCAAGGGGCAGCGGGAAGATACTCTCCTCTAGCCAAGGATTGAGTAGCCTGGAACACAAAACTTGACCATGCGGAATGGTTAGTTGGCTCTTGAGGTTTGTGTCATGATCCTACGTGGATCATCGAAAGGGATTCTAGTCTTGCCTAGGCTAGCATATTAGCTTCTCTAATTCATGTGGGATGACTAGGAGTGAAGCTATGGTAGTATTCCTCCCCAGTGGATGGGTGAGATACATGACTACAAGAGAAGGGAGAACATAAAAGGAATGGCAAAACTCATAGGACATCTTTTATGTGAAGATAAGATATTTTATGTGTGAATATAAGAAAGAAGTATCTTCTGTGTGAAGACAAAAGAAAGAAAGAGTATCTCCTACGCAAAGATAAAGAGAACAAAAACTTATGATGATTTATAGATATGCCAGTCAATGATCATGATGCCAGATGACCAAGTGGATGCCTCTAGTTATCTAGTTAATGATGATTACCCAGTTGATGATGTTTCCCAGTTGATGATGTTGCCCTGTTGATGATGTTATCTAGTGGATGTTGCTACCTAGTTGATGTCAACATCCAGTGACTTGTCAAAAGATAAAGAATATCCTTCTTGTTAAGAGGGAGTGTTAAAATATTGTGTAACTCCAAAGAATATTCTTATCCTCTTTTGTGGATAAAGATAAAATATATTTATTATTGATTAGATCAATTCCCTTTTGTGGAATTATCATGTCGGGTATTGTAAATGACCAAATCCCCTTTTGTGGATTGGTCAAACCCTAATTGTAATAGGTTAAATAATAAGTCGACCCCATAATATATTAAATAGGCCCCAGAATATGTTAAAGGTGGTTACAACCACCCAGAAGAAGAAGTTGGCCCTGCCAGTGAAGAGACACTTCCACACATGCCAGAATTGAGAGGTCAACATCTTATTTATACACACACACAACTCACTCATCTAGTATGCAAGTATTGAAGGAAGCTGCAGTTACTAGTTGCCGAAATAAGGAAGAGAGAGAGAGGTGCATCCTTGGGAGAAGAATTTATGTGTTGTTTGGTTCATTATCTTGGCATTGTATTGGCTATCTATATTAAGGAAGTTTTGCTGGGTTTTCTTCCCCTTGAGGGTTTCCCAGGATAAATTCTTATGTACTCTTGTGATTGTGTTTCTCTCAGTGATCCTGTCCATGCTATTGTTATCTAGTAAAAAGAAAGGTAACCTAATAATAACTTAAACTTTAACAAATTCAAGGATGGGAAAGGAAAGGGAAGGAAAGGAAAATAAATAAATGACATGAACATACCATAAACAAGACAAGGCAAGTCTAGACATGACAAGAAAAGTATAGGAAAGTCAAGGAAAGGCATGGAAAGACAAGGCATGGAAAGGAAAGACAAGGAAAGGAAAGGAAAGACAAGGAAAGGAAAGGAAAGACAAGGAAAGGAAAGGGAATCCAAGGAAAGTCAAGGAAATTAAAGGAATGGAAAGACAAGGAATAAAAATACAAGGAAAGGAAGGACATGGCAAGTCAATACATGGAAAGACATGGAAAGACAAGGCAATGCAAGGAAATGCATGGCAAGACAAGGAATGGAAAGACAATGCAATGAAAGACATGGAAAGGAATGTTATGTAAAGGAATGGAAAGACATGGAAAGGAAAGGAAAGTCAAGGGAATAAAAGGTAAGGAAAGACATGGAAATAAAAGGTAAGGCAAGGAAAGACAAGGCAAGGCAAGACAAGGCAAGGAAATGAAAGGCAAGTGATGGCAAGAAAAGGCAAGGCAAGGAAAGGAAAGGCGGGGAATGTAAAGACATGGCAAGGAAGTACATGGTAAGGAAGGACAAGGAAGGGCAAGGAAAGGAAAGGAATGTCAATACATAGACAAATCAAGGAAATGCATGGCATGGAAGGAAATGACAAGGAAAGACATGACAAGGCAAGGCAAGGAAAGGAAACTCATAGAAATACATTGAAAGGAAAGAAATCGCAAGGCATGGAAATGTAGGGAAATAAATGGAAAGGAAATACATGGAAAGACATGGAAACACAAGGCAAGGCAAGGAAAGGAAAGAAAATACAAGCCAAGGAAAGGAAATATATGGAAAGGCAAGGAAAGACATGGAAAGGAAAGGCATGGAAACACAAGGAAATGAAAGACATGGAAATCCAAGGTAAGAAAAGGAAAGAAAAGGAAAGGATAGACATGGCAAGGCAAGTCAAGGTAAGACATTGCAAGGAAAGGGAGTGAAAGGAATGGAAAGACAAGACATGGTAAGGAAAGGCATGTCAAGGAAAGACATGACAATGAAAGACATGGAAAGGCAAGACATGGAAAACCAAGGAAAGGAAAGGAAATGCAAGAACATATTTTTGACAATCATTGGGTGGTATACATACCTATGGTCATTCAATTTGACCATAAAGATCACTTCTAATACTTATGGTCTATGTTAAATTCTTATGCTCAGAGTAAGCCAATAAGTATCATACCTTTGATGAGTTTTTCCTTGGCATTATCAATAGTTGGATTTTTGCACCAACAACCAAGATTGTAAAGTGGTATAAAACTTCACTTGTTATTTAATCTTAAAATACATAACCACCTTTATTTTTTGTTCTTTCATCCCGTGTCAGATATTATCCTTTAATAACCATCGAAGAAATCAGAAATTGAATGCCTTCATAGTCTGTTACTGAGAGCATGATATTCTTCTTTCCATCTTAGCAACGTGCCAACCAATAGTCATTGCCCCATTCATTACCTTTTGTGGGAACCAATCTATATATGTTCCCTACAAAAAATGGTTCCAACACATGATTCCACTAAATGATCAAATATTACATCATTCATGCTATTTATTCAAAATTAATAGAATATTCACCAAACCTGGTTGTAGGATATCTAAAACGTGATATCGACATGATGTAATGAGATATTTGATTGATCCTCCTCCAAATGGGATAATTCCATAGTTATACATTGACCAATCGGGAGTGATACATGATCCCATCTATCAACCTAGTATATGGATTCACAATCATCCCATTCATTACTACTACATGGACCACATAAGCAAGATAGTATTTTTGTCCATTTTTCAATTATTGCATTGTCTGATGTTCAAATTGAATGGATTCCACAAGTTCCTTGGATTATTTCATTCATACCACTATGATCAATCTACATTGACCACCTCCCAAAAATATTTATGTACTTATCCTTTCCTAGTTGATTAGTCTTCATGGTTTCTTTTTCCCTCTACCATTATTGAAGAACACCATTCAATAATTGATTTTTCATATCGAATGAGGGAAGTAGTTCTAAACTTCATTTATTGCTCGTGTAACATTGTTTTGATAAATGTGATCACTCCACCATGCTCTTCTTTCTCATTCCCAGACTCAAAATAGTTCTAAATATGTGGTACCTTGAGGTTTTTGCATGACATACACAACCATTGAAATACATGATCATTTTTAAACTGGCCAACACAACCATCCGATCAAATCCAATGTTGATCCATCTGTATGTTATTCTCCTTCAAGTGATTGTAAAACAAATCAAATAAATGTTGTATGTAGGCTAAGTAATGGCACCAATCGTCACTTCTGTAGAAGTGATACTCCTTCAATATATATATTTTTTCTTCATTACTATCTATCCCATGCATGTATGTCATATGGTCCATTATGCTGACCTGCTCTGAGTGATAATATTGGATTTGAATCTCATTTTGTGGTTGAAGAGTGTATTTCTGAGAAAAATAAGCCACTGATAAGATAATACCAATGGGAAATGTGTCATTGCATATTCTAAAATGTTTGTCCTTCCATTGAGCCACACAAACACACTGAACATATTTTTTGGTATTTTCAAAGAAGTCCTTGATGAAGTCACATAATCGTACCTAGAAAGTAACCAATTGTATATATTTCATTTCCTTCCCTCCATCAATATCATACATGCATATTTAAATCTTTGCAAGTCAATCTCCTTCCTCCCCAGTTCATACTCATCACTCACATGGATGCACTTGCTCAATAATGCCATTCCATCGCACCTAGGGCATGTGCCATATAAGAAATTGTTTTGATAGAATGTACAACCCTCTGGCCTTGTGCATAATATATTATGAATAAAGTCTCTAGATGATGATGATGACAATATAACTGGGAATTCCTACACAAGGGTGTTCTGCAATACATGATGTGTGTGTGTGTGTGTGTGTGTGTGTCTGATAAAAATAACCATACTCAATGTGGTATCAACCATAACATGTGTTATGGATTGTGTTTATTTTAACATACCAAGGATTTCATTTATGGAAATTTCTTTGGCCCAAGTTAAGTGAACTATGTATAGTCCTGAATCACTCATACAACCCTAATATCTATGTCATGTCAAGGAAGTGTTTAATGTGGGGTTCACGGTCCCTACATCCCCTTCTCAATTTTGGTACATATTTTTCGTTGGAAGAATGCTTAGTGTTCTCATGCCAGGAAGTCTGTACTAGTCCCTTAACTGCTCCAATTAAATTCATGTCAGAATGAGGTAGGCTACTAGTGAAGTCCCACAAATCTATTGGGCCACCTATGTCGAGGCTATCACATCTATTAAAATACTTTTGAATGGTTTTGATATTTCATTTCAAGATATGAGAGGTTTATTTGAGAAAAGGTTGTTTTATTGTGATATTGCTAATAATTGATTGTGAAAAGACACATCGGGTTGCATTACGATCTTTAGAATGAGTTTTCTTACCATTTTTTTGAAAAGCATCCACAAGGTTTCTAACAATATGATGACTTGTTTCTAAAATTTTAACTATTTTAAAAATTCTCCTAACAGTGGTCAAACTCCTAGATTTTAACAAAGCCAAAAATAATTGAAATTTAGTGACATCATATTTTGGTTCAAAATATTTTTTAATAGTTTTATAACAATCATAATGAATAGTTTGGTTAGGTAACTTACCTTCAAGTGATGCTATACCGATTTCATACACATAAATGTGTTTATGAGTTCTCCTTTGCACACTGCTCAGTCTAGGTAGGGATGATGGGCCCATATTCTAGCACTCTTGACCTCCCTATAGTGGAGTTACAGATGTAGTAGTTCTTTCCCCTTCAATTACTTGTGGATCAATTTTGGGAGGAGAATGGACATTCTCATGAATATTTTTTGGAACATCTAATTATCCAAAAAGAGGTTGCACCATAAAAAATTCTTCACCAAAAGGATTTGCACCAGTTGCCTCTCTATTTTCATCCATTGTATAATCAAATCCAAACAAATCCTCCACCATCTGGTCAGCCACAACAACTTGTCTTGAGGATATAGTGTTTGGAGGTTCACTAGAAGTCTGAATTGGATTGGTATCTGTTGAAATCATGTGCTTTGATTTTTTTGATGGAAGAGAAACAACAATGACATCTATTGCACTAGAATTTGAATCACCCTCTACTGAAAGCCTATCTTTGATATACCTAACCTTTCCTTTTCTATTTGTTAAATTACCTTTCAATGGATTTTTCTTTCCTCATAGACTTTCTACCCCGATTATGTAGGTTACCCTTGTTTAAAGAGAACAATTCCCTTCCAAGTACACCATAACAATATAAAAGTTTTCTTTCCATTGGCAATTTTCTTCCAATTACATAAATGTTTCTACCAATTACACAACAAGACACAAGTTTTCTTTCCACTGGAAATTGCCTTCCAGTTAAACAAATTTGTCTTCCAATTACACAATAAGCCATGAGTTTTATTTCCAGTAAAAATAGTCTTCCAATTACACAAATTTGTCTACCAATTACACAAGAAGACACAAGTTTTCTTTCCAAAAACACAAAAGAAAAATAATATATCTATTTTTTCTATTTTTGTGTGCATATGCCAAGATAGTTTTCATTTTTCAAATAAAATGAGGATGAGGTTTTTTCTTTCCTCATTTACCTTCCCAACAGGAGTGCACACACATTCCTAGAATGC
Organism: Picea mariana; assembly: GCA_032191745.1. Taxonomy (NCBI): domain Eukaryota; kingdom Viridiplantae; phylum Streptophyta; class Pinopsida; order Pinales; family Pinaceae; genus Picea; species Picea mariana. The sequence continues at coordinate 118,837 of JASDQU010735526.1, read as the reverse complement.
ATGTGTACTAAAGGTAGTGACATTCCGGGAATGCATGCATGTTCCTGTTGGGTAGGGATATGAGGTAGGCACATTGTTTGACCTCATTTATTTCTACTCATGAGAGTGCATGCACGATATTAATGCAACAGATAAACATTTTTATATGGCCAAAATAAATTTATGAATATAGTTGTAGAGGCGTTTGGGGACAACTAGAACCTAATGGAATAATATTTAAAGTGATTGAGGCATAAGGAAATTGTTAGAGAATTAGGATGGAGGTGTAGGGGTTATCAGTCCTTCAAAAAGAGGCATGGGAATGGGGCACTTAGGGATCATATGTGTAGGGTGTTAAGGGTCAAGTATCGGTGGGGGAATAGTTTTATATGGAGCTAGGGACCAAGTAGAGGTAGGTTCCTAGGCATAGAGGGGGCTAGTGGCAGGAGAGAGGGAGAGATTGACAGATGGGGAGAGAGAGTGAGAGTGAGATATTAACATG
>JASDQU010735526.1:84045-111565 GCA_032191745.1 Picea mariana | reverse complement strand
ATTGGGACATTCGATTTCTCAACACATTCTGGTCGAGCCTCTGGTCATTGCTAGACAACAAGCTCACCAAATCCACGGCCTTCCACCCCCAGACAAATGGCCAAACTGAGGTCGTAAATCAAATGATTGTGCATATTATGTCCATGTATAATTCCAAGCACTCTTGCACATGGGATGAGAGTCTTCCCTATGTCCAACATAGCTACAACCGAGCCCTGCATAGATCAACCGACCACAAACCCTTTTAGGTGGGGTTGGGATTCCAACCATTGGGTCCCATAGATGTTGCACTTCCCCTTGCGGTCTCCTCGGCTGAATCCTCTCCTACTCCAATTGAGGATGACAAAGCCACCTGGTTCATTGAGAGGATTCAACACATCCACCAACAGGTTCAGGATATCCTACAAAAGTCCAATGACAAGTACAAGCAGCACCATGATCAACATCGGGTGCCACATAAGTTTCAGGTGGGCGACAAAGTTTGGTTGCACTTGCAGAAAGAACGCCTTACAGGACCCCATCAAAAGCTTCACCCACTCCGTTATAGGTCGTACACCATCACCAAGGTTGTGGGGGATAATGCGTTTGAGCTCAACATTCCTCCTTTCCTTGGCCTACACCCAGTGTTCAATGTGGACCTCCTTCGGCCTTATTTCCCACCATTATTGGACACCTCAGACATAGCAGAACAACTGACACCAACAGAGCTCAACCCTGACTTCATACAAAATAAATCTAGTGATAAAATTGTGGACACATAGATCAAGGATACTCAACAACAAAGGATCCAACTTTATCGAGTCATCAAAGCTGGGCAGCTCCTGCACCAAGGCAAGTGGCTCACCCGAGGCCAAATTTAGCAGAAATTTCCTCATTTGATGGGGGAACTCAATGCAATGGAGAACATTGCTTCCTAAGGAGGGAGGATTGATCCAAGTGGATATCAATGGCCACCCACCTGTTCCATCTAGCTCAAAACAACTTCCTGGCAATTTTGGTAATTTACTATTTTTAGCAGTTTTTCGGGTCCTGAACTTCCGGAGCCATTTTGAGGCCCTAAACGATGTTTTTTTGGGTATGTTGCAGTTACAAAATTTAATCATGAAATTTTGGGAAACTGTTGTAGTCTTCGGATAAATATTTCAATGGGCTATCATACGCCTAAAACGAAGATCGTATGCAAAAGTTACGACCCCGGGAAGTTGATGTACTAACTTACCCAAACAAGGCCCACATGACTTTTGGTGCTTCATCTACTAGGGTTAGGTTTTTGGATGTTTAGGGTTTTTGAAACTCCTGTTTATTGTAAAAAGGCCTTCAGATCCTCATTGTAATTATATTCTTATGAATGAGCGCATCCGTCAATCTCTTCTCAGAGATAAGCCGCCACCATTCCAACAAGCTTGTTTTCCGTTGCATTTTACAGTTTCAACTTATTTCCTTATTGAATAGAAAACCAGTTTTACTGTATCTCTATTATTTTGTGTTAAACCTCTATTAATAATATGTATTCATTTCATTCTACTCATAAAATCCGAATCAATAAGGCCCATTTATATCCTTCAAATGGAACTGAATGGCTGAGTCGGAATGTTTCCAGTATATGGAAGTTCAAGGATCATGGATCCTGTGACATGACATGGAAACCCGACACCATTTTTTTAATTTTGAGCACAAAACCCGATGTACACAGGATGTAATGGTGCAACCTGCATATACACATGTTGTATATATGTTAGGGCACGTGTATGTGGAATAATACAATTTTTATCTCTGGGAACTAAAAAAAGGGACTTCAAGCCTGCATAGGGAAATGGAAAAGGCCTTCTGAGAAAGTTGCATGGGGTGATTCAAATATTGATATAACAGATTCCCCCAAATGCGTGAGGTCAGAGGAGTATCTGTGATAGCTGAAATACATTATAATTCCCAGAAGTGGAGTAATGGAGACCCAACTAGACGAACTAGTTTCTCATAAGAATATTACAATCCATAATGAATTTGTGCACATGGCTACCAATTTGAATTACACTACAAATACATGTGGAAATATACCAAACAATTGTTCATGGCCATGAATAGGAAATACATAGGGAGATACATGACATAGGTTGTCATAGTCATGAACAAGGCCTAGTGAAAGCCAGTCTCAAAACCAATCTAAAGATGTTTGTATACAATGTAGTACAATTTGATCTCCCATTATCATTGAATTCATATAGGTATTGGTCCGATGAATGATAGCAACAACTCAAGAAATATACGATTATGAATTGATGTCTTCAATTATTCTACACGATCTGCCAAAGGTGCAAGTCTACATCATGTGAGTAAAGGAGTTGAGGTCCAACACAATGAGACTTTGTTTGACTACCGTTCATTAAGGTATATTGTTAACAAACACGAGAGAACCTACCGATAATGAAAGTAGGTATCAAGGAACCGAGCACATTCTTGCAAGTGTGGATAAAGGTGTTGAGGTTGAACACTTGAAGAATCCATCGATCGGGAGACATTGAAGCATTCCCAACTGTCGATAGTGAGAGAACCTGCCACTAATGATTGCAAGCCTCTAGGTACTCATAGGAATCTAGGCCTCGTTTCCAAAATAGATGGGTTGAAGTCGATGGAAGGAGACCCGCTAAAAGGAGAGGATTAAGGAATCTCTCATCATTCAGCATGAGGTATAAATCATGAGCTTGATTATTTGGAGGAACTTGGACGAAGAACATATTCACGAACCAACAACCATGTGCGTCTTTCGCCTGCACCAAATGCAAGTAATGCATGAAAAAGACCTTATGAATAGCATCCAACGAGAAAAACTTCTGATAAAGGTGAGGAAACCATAAATAAAAATAATGGCATCCAAGACATTGCACGAATCCCAATGTATGAATAGATTTCTTGTCGTTGAACACAAGGGAAACCCCCCAGTCAGCGACCACTGAGACGATGTCGACTACTGGGTTCAAGGTTACCTACCCATAAGGAAAGTATGACTAGGGTGCAAGGTAGGACTACAAATTCACGTAAGTCTGAGACACACTAAGGGTATGGCCAACATGAAAAGTCAAGAGTCTAAGAAATTATTGACATAGGCTGATGGACATCCTTTGAACAAGAGAATTCAACATATGGATGACTTTGGCAACATAGACTCAATGATGAAACTTTTTGATGTAGGAGGCACCAATCAAACTCTCCATAGGGACTAGAAGAGTAACTAGTTGGGGGAGTAAACTATAAGTAAAGAGATCAACTTCCTAAGCTCATGTTACACCCAAAATGTTGATGACAAGTGGACTCAAAAGTTTTTTCTATGTTCAAAGGCGACTGACTGCTGACAACATAAGATCATATTCTTTTCCTGCCCATCTTTTTTTGTTTTTTCATAGTCAAATGAATGCTATGATACATAGGAGGAAACGAGTGCCGTGATAAAGCAACTAGTTCCAACAATGGAACATACCTATGATCAATGCAAGGAGGTGCATGGAAGATATGGACACTCAGGGGAATGTTTCCTCTTAGGGTACATGGTGTCAAGATGCAAAGGATATAAACAAGGCTCTATTTGGATGATGATGCAAATTATTGAGGTGATAGGATTATAATGCGAAAGAGGGAACTAGCAATAAGCTCAATACTGTAAGCAAGAGAATGATATTCAATTACAACTTAACTCCGCTGAATGTCCTTTTTTGTAAATATAGTCCCCTAGGCCTGAAAAAATATAAAATAATACCCAGGAGAACTCTTATAGCCACTAGTGACTAGAGTGTTCCTTTTTCAAAATTAGTCTACTTGGTCTGAAAAAGGGCTAAACTTACACCAAGTATATTTCCTTTCAAATCCGATTTACGAGTGTGAAAGAGACAAGTTCACTCGACAATATTTTCTCTTTTTGAGAGAGTCAGAAAAGAGCTTAAACAAGACTTGTGGATGTTGTTCTAAGAAACATATCATGGGGGAGGCCAAGGCAATCATGCAGGACTTTTGTCGAAAGTCAACAACTCATAGATAACTGACACAAGCTTGTGAAAACCCAAATCTTTCCAAGTTGAGGAGGATAAAATACTTGCAGAGGTTACCTCATCTACAATATATCAAAGAATGCCCCTTACCTTGAAGGGTGTAGAAGAAGGAAGTCGAGTCTCTACAAGATCATTCCAATCAAAGGAAACCACCCTAGGACTTGGAGGGAGAGTACTCGAAGAGAGTATAATTCTCCCTTGTTCAGAAGGTACATGACTAGAAATTCTAAGGACATGGTCGAAAGATGCATCAGCCCCCAAAAGAAGAGTGGGATTGACCGAAAATTGCATCAACAATGTCACTTCCTTAGAATTGTCACTCTTCAAGAGAAGAGTGGGATCAACCAAATATTGCATCAACATGAACACTTATTCAACTGTTGATTGAATAGGATGGGACACAACAAGGTCACGAGACACATCACTCCACAAAAGAAAAGGGGTGTCATCCGAAGATTGCATCAACATGAATGCTAGTTGAACAAGATGCGAGAAAACAAGGTCAAGAGACACATAACCCCATAAAATAAGAGGGGTTTTAGCCAAATATTGCATCGACATGACCACTGTATCAACCAAAGAAGGAATAGAATGTTGGGAAACCAAAGACGACTCAGAACCCAAAGGGCCCCCGAGCAAGGACCACACTTCTTGTACCACAACAGTAGCAGGGCACAAACGAGTAAGGTGATCTCCTTTGTAAAGCATACGAAGGAACTTGGGATTACATCTTATACGTCTAGGCTTCTCAATCGCATGAATTCCCCCAATGTGACTTGTACTGGCTGGTGACATGCTCCAAACATGACTTGCAGAGGCTAGTAGCAAATCTTCAACATGACTTGTAGAGGTTGGTGATGTATGTGCAGTGTGAATGAAAGTGACTAAATTTGTGCCCCAAACATGAATTGCAGTGGCTGGTTGTTGGTCTTCAACATGAATTGCTGAGGTTGTTGACCTATCTCCAACATGACTAGTAGAGGTTGGTGACATAATGCCAGTATGACTCGTAGTGACTGGACCTGTGGTGGTTGGTTGCAGAAATTGAGACCAAGGTTCCAGAAAATAATGGCTTTGAGAAATTTAAGTCCAAAAAGGGTTCTGGTATACAACATGGCCCTATATGACGGGAAAGTTTCCTTCTCCAAACTAATCCATAAATGGTTGTAAGGTCATCGTCACCGAGGAAGCCGCTTGTGAAGAGAAAGCGACATGACAAGGGTTACTCGGGTGAGGATATATGCTTCCCCCATATGAAGGAACTCCATGAAGGGGGTTACCCATACTATAAAACTGACCCCCCTCAGATGAAACACCAGAGGATAGATGGAGGTCTGCCATGGGAAAAGCGTGCATAGGAAATGACATAGTGGAAGAAGGATAGATGGACGGGATGTAATAAGTAGAATGATCACCCATTTGATCACTTTCTCCTGGAAAAGTGAAGCTAGGATTGGATCCGTAGGAAGGAAGATTCCAACCTCCTACTGTAAGATTCTATTGAGGGATATGAATCTCGCCAAATGAAAAGGGAGAATAAGGAGGCATCATGCCTCCATACCCAAAACTAGGATTCACATAAGGAAATGAGACAAAGGATGAAAAATGCGAGGACATGTCTGGTGTACCATGAGAAAAATGATTAGAGGCCCAAGGTATTGGCTGAGTATCATGATTTGACGTACCACTAGGAAATACACAAGAATTCATCCCCATGAAATGAGCAAAGACCATGGGCTGGGTAGCTCTAACTAGGAGAGTCATTGGGGATCCACTAATCATAGCAATGAAAACTCACGACACAATACAAAATCCTAAGGCAAACTAATAATCAAAGAGCACACCAAAGTAAAGCAAAAAGGCCAATATGCACACAAACATGATATAGTGGCTAAAAGGATCCTCCCTCCCTAAAGTAGGTATGCCTCGCCCAAGAGGGGTTTGAAAATCCCTTCAAAATATTGGAGGTGTCAGAATAAGTTATAAGGGCCCTCATGGGCTTAACAACTAGTCGGTCAGATCCCATCGGAGAGGTAATCCTCCATAAAGGCTCTATGTTGTCTGACCCTTATCTGACCCAGGGTACCTATAGAATAACCCATGAAAGTAACCTATGTGGATACCTATGTCAAGCAACTACGCCACCACGATATAACCAATGCACACGAGAATAGTTGTAAGTTAGGTCCACCATATGGACAGGGTAACAAAGCCCTAAATGTCAAAAGAATCACCTCTCATAGAGGTAAAGGTACTAGAAATACCCCCATATATGAGTAGATCCACAGAAATATCTCTGACGCTAAGAAGGTATTGGGGGGATATCCCCTCAACCAACCTCACAATACCTCGTGCTTAACTCCAGTGTGAGAGGAGCCTCCTGACGTCACCAATTATACAATGGATTTCACCACTCCCTTAGTCAGACACATATGTTGAGTTTAATATCCTTGGAGAAGTTTACTCACAAAATCCTATTCCAAGGCTCTAAATCTTAAGCTAGTTTGTGCACCCTGAAAAATAAAACCATTTCTAATTAATTTTAAATTTATCAGCATTACTTTTAGTGCCTTTTCTTACTCAAAAGGTGTGATTGTGAAACTGATGATGTTGTGACTCAACAAGTAAGATGAATGAATATAAGTAAAATTCAAATCCCTAACTTCAATTCCAAACAAATGATAAGATTTCCAAAATGCAACTTTCAATTTAATTCTGCAATTTTGAAATAAGATGAAATCTTTCCATACATGTACCAAGATCAATGACAAGAACCCAAAAGATCAAATTCCAACAATGAAAAATGTATATTTTTTTGTTTTTTCACTATAAAAAAATGAAAATGCAAGGACTGAACAACAACCTAATATGAAGACCCTACTGTATGTAAACAGAGACAAACCAAGTAGAGTATCAAGAAGAAAACGCCTAGCCCAGGATGCAAGGACAATCAATGAAAATGATGATGAGAAAGAAAAAACCGCCTGAAAAAACAACCAAAGAAAGGTTTCCTATCACTCTGCAGGAACCTAAAAGTCATAGTAGAGACCTAAGACAATTCGACAACCATCAAACATCAAACTCAGTAATAAAAAAAAAAGGATGATGTACACGAATGTTCAGGAGAAAACCAAATATATACGCTTCCTACAGAACCACAACTCGCGTATGTAAACAACTGTCAGGGAAAAACCCACGTATATGTGTTGAAACACTGTTAGGTTAAGGATAAGGCCAAGAAACTGAGACTCAAAATGAACAGAGGTTTTCAAGCAGTCAGCCGATAAGAAAATCAAGATAAACTAGAGGAATCAAAGGAGAAAAACACTCCAAACCTTGAAAAGAAGATTCAATCCCCAGTATGGTCGCCAATTCTGTTACGAGGAAAATCACTCTATGGCAAGGGGTAAACCACAACAGATGGAAATGGTTGCAGAAATCAACTCTAATCTCATGTATTCTATATAAATAAATATGCTAACAAGACAAGATAAATATCCTACCTTGTCTAGACATTCGATGAAGTCCGTCGTTGAGCACTTGACTTAAAGCAATACACCCGCAACTTGTCCTCAACAACCAAGATATGAAAGCATATGGTGATAATATATAAAGTTAGCACATATAATAGAATAATCCATCAATATTCATAATAAATATTCCCATGGAATAACAATTCATATATTTGCAAGACATTAATTGGATGAGAAAAGAGTATTTCTATTAAAATGTAATCAACATAAGTGTATGAATGACAAACTTCTATGTTAGCACGTTCGGAACCGAGAAAATAAGTTCCTTCCAGCTGGGCCTCCACCACTTGAATCCTCCACCAAAGTTAAGCTCATATAAGAGAGATAATGATGTTCTCCATCACATAGTGAAGAGCTTGGGGCCTAAACAATGTTTTCAGACTTAAAAGGACAAAGGGATGCAGACTCAATATGAAGTGAATAATTTCTCCAGAGTAACTTTTCTCTCAAAGTTGAATTCTTATCCCCTCTTCCACAACTTGGATAAGGCCCATTTATAGCCTTCAAATGGAAATGAAGGGATGATTCAAAACATTTCCAGTATATGGAAGGTCAAGGATCATGGATCCTGTGACGTGACATGGAAACCTGACACCATTTTTTTAATTTTGAGCACAAAACCTAATGTACACAGGATGTAATGGTGCAAATTGTGTATATGCATGATGTATAGTTTTTAGGGTGCGTATATGTGGAAAAATATAATTTTTAGCTCCAGGAAGTGCAAAGAGGGACATCAAGTCTGCATAGGGAAATGGAAAAGTACTTTTGAGCAAGTTGCATGGGGTGAGGAAAATATTAATATAATAGGCCATCCATTCCTTTGAATGTTTCTTTCTTTGTGAGGCACATGCTTGAACAATTTGAGGTGAGACATAACTAATATTATATCTAGGGTTAATCAAAATAAAAACGGGTGTCTTGGAAACTATACCTTCCATCTTCACTACAAAATCTTGGTGGTATGCTTTCCAATTTTCCACAACTACATATATCCTTGGAGCACTCCTGGCCACATCAATGGCCATACTATCCTCCTGAACATGATAGATTATTTTGCTATCATGCTTCCATAAGGAAAGTCTCTTAACATATGTGCCTCTCCACAACCCCAACACTATAAAGGTCCTTTGTTTTTCTCCTCTACTCTTTCTCTTGCCTCCTAGGAATTTATGAATTTCTGACAAAATCTGTAGTAGCATTGCATTCATCTCTATCTGAGCTCTCATGATCCTCCCATTATATGCTTTCAGACTTCTGATAGTATCTAGAAAATATGGAGGGGTTTCTCTAGCCCTCCAACCATCATATTCCTCATCTTTGAGGTGTGAGGTGTATTCCATGCTACGTTGCACCATCCAAAGCTACTTCCTTTTCAGTACGTCCTACATGTTGAAACAATATAACTTTATTAGTCATTATATAAAAAATTTAAACATGCATCCTTGGAAAAATAAAAGATTTATTAAACAGTCATATGGTCTTGGCGACCCATTCAATCCTAGATTTTGAAATCTTGTCTAATACCACTATGTAACACACCTAACCCCCTAAATATCCTTAGGTTGGTGGGATGTCCAATTTATCCTTTTGAAAGGACTAAGGACTAAAGTTTGATCCTCCTGTAATCTTGTTCATCACGATATGTGTGAGAACTTATATTATCACAACATGCACTATGTTCAATCTTGTTCATTCTACACCAAATCACTGACACAACGGCTCCAAGGGTTCTCTACAAATACCAAGGATGAAACATCCCTGATCATATGGATGGATTTCACTCACTGGAACCAGATCAACGGTCGATAGTGACTTGGACCCTCTACTCATCATAAAATCACGTTACATTACTCAAATTCCCATATTGATGACACCTCTGTAATGGATTGATTTGATACATCCAACAATCCTCAAGAATAGAGATTGATAGTCCTATCACATCACTACCTCAATATACTAAGTCACCATCTCCCTTATCCTCACTTATTCATCATAGTAATGGGTTGGTAGTTCCCTTGACAAATCTATGGATGTGGTTATATCACCCATCCCACAAATCAACGGTTCGAATACATTAGGTGTCTTCTATCATCTAACTTGAACCACTATGAATGATAGCATATCTCCTCGATAAGTGTTCTTCGATGAGGCTAGTCTGATGGATCAAATGATCCTAATTCATCCCAACCAACTATCAGGATCTACTAGGGGTCCTACAGAAACATAGTATTTAACCAACACTTGTCTTCTTCTAAGTCTTTTTCATTAGATTGGATCATTCCAGATCCAGTGGCTAGAAAACCATCAACATCCCTTTAGATAGATCTAAGTTCCTTGTGCCCTTAGAGTCTCTTTCCATCAGACTCCCTCCTATGCCTCCTTTCTATAATTACTCGATCATTCACTTTTCGATAGGCTTACAAGTGAAGTATCGAGAACCTACAACCTAGATCTCATCAGATTACCCTTCGATAGATCAATGGTATATAATTCCTCAGGGTCATCCCATGGGATTCCCATTGTAACTTCACAACTTGGTCACTCTGATGGCCTCACATTCTGACCAATGGTTAAGAACTCCTCCCTTCGTCGAATTGGACACCGATGATCTTTTTGGGTCAAATATGGGTTTTCATCAAAGTTAAAGGCTCGTTCCAAGGAATAACGATTTTTAGGTCTTCTGAGGCTTAGTGCATTGGCAGACTACCTAACTTCCTTGGAGACTTTTCTTCTCTAAATCTAGCTAAGGTAACTTCTACTCCAAAATCCTATTTGAATATTTTTCATCCTGTAAAATTTCCATTTCAAAGGCGGGGAACGTCACCAAGTTAAAGGGTTCCTAAAATCACACATGAACCTTTCCAAAAATAATATTCAATGTGATCATGTGGTGCACAAAGTGTAACATTGTATGAATGACTATAGCCTCCAATATGAATTCTATAACATTGGTGTTGGATTAGATGTTGTTTTGGATATTCAGTGGTGTATTTTGGTAGCTAACTACTTTAGTAACCATTGTGATGAATTAATCTCTTTCCACCAACATGATCATGAGGTGCCTCTTAAAGGAATTAAACCTAAGAGAATCCAAGATTTTGACTCCAAACACATGTCCAAACTTTATTTCAAATCCAAAATTTGGATCTACATTAATATTGGTAAGAGTAAACCCAATATAAGGATTGTATTCTTAAAGTGAAGGATGTATGCAAAATTTTGTAGATATTATATCTCTACTCTTTCTATTTCTTACAAAGTGTTTTAGATTTCATAGTGCTCCTCTATAGAAAGGCAAGGAATGGAAAGGAAAGGAAAGTCAAGGAAATACATGGCAAGACCAAGAAAGGAAAGGAAAGGTAACATAAGGAAAGGTCTATTTCTAGTTATAAGTCTAGGTCTAGGTCTTTCCATGTCATGCCTTTCCACACCTTTCCTTGCCATGTCTATCTTTTCCTTTCTTTTCCATGCCTTGTCTACGTCTATGTCTAGGTCTACGTATATGTATTTCCATGCCTTTCCTTGTGATGTCTATAATTTACCTTCCTTTCCTTTCCTTGTTTTGTCTTTCCTTGCATTTCCTTTCCTTGCCTTTCCTTTCCTTGGAAATACATTTTGTGAGGGTCTAGGTATAAGTCTAGGTATTTCCATGTCTTGCCATGAATTTATTTCCCATGCCTTTCCTTGCCATGTCTATCCTTTCCTTTCCTTTCCTTGCCATGTCTATCCTTGACTTTCCATGTCTTTCCTTTTACTTTCCTTGCCTTGCCTTGTTTTTTCTTTCCTTTCCTTTCCTTTCAATGTCTTACCTTGCCATGCCTAACTTGCCATGCCTTTACTTTCCTTGTCTTTCCTTGCCATGTATTTCCTTGCCTTGTATTTACTTGGAAAGAAATGGAAAAGAAAGGAAATTAAAGGAAAGGAAAGACAATGCTAGACATGGAAAGGCAATGCATGAAAAGGAAAGGTCTAGGTATAGGTATAGATTTAGCTCTAGGTCCTAGTCATGGTATAGGTCTAGGTATAGGTTATGGTCTAGGTCTAGGCCATGGTTTAGGTCTAGGTATAGGTCTAGGTCATGGTATAGGTCTAGGTCTAGGTCCTTCCATGTCTTTCCATGGTTTGTCATGGAAATTCAAGGAAAAGAAAGGAAATTTCAGGCACAACAAGGTCTCAGTCTAGGTCAAGGCCATGTATTACCTTGCTATGGATTGAATTTCCATGTCTAGACTTTCCTTGTACTTGAAATGATGTAATATGTGAAATTAAAATTAAAACAACAAAATCCATTCACCATACAATGTCCTCAAATGAAGTTAGAGTTTGTCCTTGCAATTAGAATCATCACAATCCCATTATTTGCATGAAATTAATCATGAATATGAGTAAAATAATGAAAATTTATGATTTCATCACATAAGTACTTAATGATCCACAATGTGAGAATGCATGCAAGGAAAGACAAGGCATGGAAAGACCTAGACCTATACCTAGAACATTACCTAGACCTAGACATAGACTTATACCATGACCTAGACCTAGACCTATACCATGACCTAGATGTAGAAATAGAACTATACCTAGAGCTAGACCTTTCCTTGCCTTTCCATGTCTAGCATTACCTTGCCTTCCCTTGCCTTCCCTTCCCTTGCCTTTCATTGCCTTTTCTTTCCTTGCAATGTCTTTCCTTTCCTTTCAAAATAGAGTAGTGTGGAGGTTAACTGAGTAAATTGGAAAATGTTTCTATATGGATATTTGGATATCAAACTTTTATGCCACAGGAAAGAAACCTTGCTTCTTGCATAACCCAGAAATTCTAGTGTCACCGTATCTTTGAAAAACCAAAAGTGAAAATGGATCTCTTAATTATTACCATGGAGTGTCAAAGGATTTATTCATAAAATATTGGTTGTCTCCATCTTGGGTCGACAATATGGTAATATTATGGAGCGATCCCAATACATCGTTCGAAAGGAAAGGCAAGGAAAGGATAGACATGGCAAGGCAAGTCAAGACAAGGCAAGGCAATGAAAGGCATGGAAAGACAAGGCAAGGGACAGAAAGGAAATAAAAGAAAAGGAAAGGAAAGGAGAGGCAAGGAAAGGCATGGAAATGAATGGAAAGGAAAGACATGGAAATATGTGGCAAGGAAAGGTATGAAAAGACAACATAAGGAAATACATTGCAAGGAAAGGCATGGAAAGGCATGGAAAGACATGAAAAAACATGGAAAGTCAAGAAAATGAAAGGCAAGACATGGAAAGATAGGACATGGTAACACAAGGAATGATAAGGAAAGGAAAGGAAGGGAATGACAAGGAAAGGCAATCCCAGGAAAGACGACACAAGGAAAGGCAATGAAAGACAAGGAAAATCATGGAAATACAAGGCATGGGAAGACAAGACAAGGAAAAGAAAGGAAAGACAAGGCATGGAAATACAAGTCAAGGAGAGGCAAGGAAAGAAAAGGAAATGAATGACAAGGAAAGACATGGAAAGACATGGCAAGGAAACCAAAGGCAAGGCAAGGTATGGCAAGAAAAGGCATGGAAAGACAATGCAAGGAAAGACATGGCAAGGAAAGGCATGGAAAGGCATGTAAATGAAAGGAAAGGCAAGGAATGGAAAGGCAAGATGTTAAGAACCAAATATAGATATAGCATAGAAAAACCTCAGAATAAGTACTCAACACCTTGAAAAAGAGAAAAATTCAGATAATAAGCCTCTTCGAGGGGGTTATGCCCACATAGATGTACAATTACAAGATGATTCAAAACGAAAATGTCTCCTTGGTATATATAGGAGACTAGGAGGTATAATTACAACTAATGGACTAAATACGACATAAATAAAATAACATTACTAATATAATATGCCCCAATTAAAGGGTAATGAGCCACTATTTAGGGCTTAACATGCCCCTCCCATTGAGACAAGTGTTGTTCACAATGCTTGAGTAACTCTGGATACTTCTGTATAAAAGACTCATCTTCCCAAGTGGAATCTTCAGCTAGTAGTTTCCTCCATTTAATGAGATACTCTGAAATGGATCTATTCCTCAACTAGAAAATTCTTGTGTCAGTGATGGCTTCAGGCTCCAATATGATTTTTTCTTCCTCGTCAAGTTCTGGAAATATAGTTTGAATTGGGATCATGTCACCTATAACCTTCTTTAAGCATGAAACATGGAAAACTGGGTGTACTCGTGAAGATGCAGGCAACTCCAATTTGTATTACATAGTACCAATCTTTTGCAACACCTTATAAGGGCCATAGTACCAATCTTTTGCAACACCTTATAGTACCAAGACTTTCTATAGATTAGTATATCATCAAAAAATACTAACACAAATTTTTCAAGGAAGGGATTGAAAATGGAATTCATCAGCCGTCAGAATGTGGAAGGTGCATTTGTAAGGCCAAAAGGCATGACCAAAAATTCATAATGGCCTTCATGAGTTCAAAATGTTGTTTTTGGCATATCTTCTTCCTTCATTCTAATCTGATGATACCCTCAACGAAGATCCAACTTTGTGAAATATATTTCTCCATGTATTTCATCTAACAATTCATCAATGAAGGGAATGGGAAACTATCTTTAATAGTAATCTTATTGAGGTCTCTATAATCTAGACACATACGCCATGAGCCATCTTTCTTGAATACCATTACCACAAGTGTAGAGTAAGAACTTTGGGTAGGTCTAATAATGCCAACCTTTAACATTTCTTAAACCATGCACTCAATTTCACTCTTCTAGGCATAGGGGTATCTGTATGGCCTAATGTTAGGAGGAACACTCCCAGGAATTAGGTGACTATCATGATCATGATTTCGAGTGGGTGGAAGATCTTTGGGAATATATTCAAATACTTTGGAATGCTTATCAATGATCCCTTGGAGATCTAGAGGAATAGATGGCTTATATGTTTGAACATCTAGTGAGCATATTTGTGCAATAACACCTTGATGCCCCTTTTTCAATAATTTTGTCATGTCGTTAGAGCTTATCACCTTACCAAGTTTCCCTGTGATACCTCTTAACTCAATTTCTTTTCCTTCCAATGAAAATTTCATGAAAAGTTCTTGAAAATTAAAATCCATTGTTCCTAATGATTGTAACCATTGGATTCCTAATACAACATCAACACCACCCATGGGTATAGAAATCATTGGACTATTCATTACATATTCCCCCAAAGTAAGATTGATCTTATTGCATTTTCATGAGGAATTGATAGTTCCTCCATATGCAATCATTACTTGAAACTCTGGTGCTGGATATACAAAGCAATTGAGATCTTTGGCTAATTTATAGTGAATGAAATTATGAGTACTGCCAAAATCAATTAGGACTATTACCTTTTTCTTTTTTATATATCCTTCAATCTTGAGGGTTTGAGGAGTGATAATTCCAGCCAATTCATTACACGATATCATGGGAGTCAACTCTTCAGACGAAATTGATTCTACGTTTTCATCTTGAGATGGTTCTTGTTCATTTTATTTTTATTCTTCCTCTTCACAATCTATGTAGAATAATTTCTTCTCACCAAACTTATGTCCCTTATTGTACTTTCTATCACAATTAAAGCATAAACCTTTGGCTTTTCTTTCCTCCAATTGTTGAGGTGTCAACCTTGTAGGTTGAGGTGTTTTAGAAGGAGAATTATTCTCTCTATAGATGTTAGGATTGGTCCTTCTAGTAGCCATAGCCATATTTTTACTTTCAACATTTCTTGCCACCCTAAATGCATTCTCCAATGATTTAGGTTCCCAAAGGCGAACCTCATGTTGAATTTTATCTCTTAAAAATCCTATGAATACATCAATCGAGTGCTCATCTGGAATATCTGTTACCTTTATATTCAATATTTGGAAGTTCTCAATGTGCTCTGTAACTGAACCCTTTTGCTTGAGATTTATCAATTGGATAAAGAAGGTATTGCTCCTTGTATCCTCATAGTGTGCTATCATTTCTTCTGTAAAAATTGTCCAAGTGACAAGTGATTTGCAAGAATAAATCTATCTATACTATAAAAATTGATTGGGTTCTAAATATAAAGAAGAAATTTGTACCTTTTGTGTATGTGGCACATTATGTAGATCAAAGAATTGCTCCATCTGAATTATCCATGTGATAGGGTCCTTGCCATCAAAATTCCTCATATCGATCTTAGGAACGTGGTTGGTATTCAACCCAAATTTAGAGTTTCTCCAGTCTTGATTCACCTTCCTTGTGTTCTCATCATGAATTTCATGGGATACATTTTCACTTTCAGGTGTCCTCTCTATTATGAAATTCTTCGATCCTTCCATGATCTCCTCTTTTAAACCATCCATATTTGCCTCCAACTTAGCTTCCATCTCTTTTAGTTCATCTTTTATTACTATATTTTTTTGTAAATCATTTCTGTCCCTACGCATTTCTTCACATTCATCAAGAGTCCAACTAGGATTGTTTCGAGGCTTATTTGGTGTAGAAGTTCCCTTTTTGGGTGGCATTTTGGCCAAGTATCACTTTTGAACCTTGATTTTGAGGTGGTTCTGCTAGACATTCTTTCTTCTGCTGTATCTTCAAAGTTTCGGACATTCTGGGTATGAAAATTTATTTTTTGTAGTTCTCTAATATTTATTCTCTGCAATGCCACAGGTTTGATCAAAATTGGATGTGCCAAGTGGAATTTACGGTAACTTCCCCACAACTTTCTAATTTTTGGCCTTTCTAGGAGATCTCACTTGTATAGCATGCCCCGCACAAAAAAATTGATATAAATTCTAAAACTTGTACCAGAAATACTACAGACTGTCCACTATCCAATGCAATGGGTCTCACTCAATTTGGATACTCTAGGAAGAAGTTATGATTGTTTTACCTGGAACACCTTCTTGAGACTAGTCAATAGGACTAGTTAGATACCTTATCTTCGACAGGGTGTATCTACAAATTTAAGATGACCCAGAAGCTGGAAGTTTTACCACATATACCTTACTAATTTTTGTGAATATCCTGCAAAGTTCAGGGTCTGAAACACGACAAATTTTTTTTTTATAGCAAAAATTCCGCAATGACTCAGTTCAGGATGATTCCAAAACCCTATCTTTCATAATATGTATCTCTGAAATTATAAGGCCTCGGGAGATGAAATTTTAACCCAACATACCTTGATCCGTCTACTAAATACCCTCGAAGCCTTTCCTTCTGAAACATTGTAGAAACAAAGTTATAGTGAAAATTCCAAAGTGTCTCATATGTAGCAGCGAAACCCCAACACCTTGAGCTCTGATACCATATGTTAAGAAAAAAATATCAATATAGCATAGAAAAACCTCAAAATAAGTACTCAAGGCCTTAAAAAAGAGATAAATTCAGTTAATAAGTCTCTTCAAGGGGGAAACCTCCTTATGCCCACATAAATGTACAATTACAAGATGATTCAAAATGAAAATGTCTCCTTGGTATATATAGGAGACTAGGAGGTATACTTACAACTAATGGACTAAAGCCGACATAAATAAAATAAAATTATTAATATAATATGCCCCAATTAAGGGGTAATGAGCCACTATTTAGGGCTTAACACAAGAAATGACAAGGCATGGCATGGCATGGATTGGAAAGGAAAGGAAAGGCAAGGAAAGGCAATGCAAGGCAAGTCAAGTCAAGGAAATGTAAGGAGAGACAAGACAAGGCAAGTCTAGACATGGATAGGAAAGTCGAGACAAGACAAGGAAAGGCATGGCAAGACAAGGAATGGAAAGATAAGGAAAAACAAGGAAAGACAAGGAAAGGAAGGGGAAGGAAAGGAAAGTAAAGGCAAGGCAAGGCAAAACAAGACAATGAAATCAAAGGAAATACTAGGAAAGGAAAGGCATGGCAAGGCAAGACATGAAAAGACATGGAAATACAAGGCAAGATAAGGAAAGGAATGGAAAGAAAATGAATGGAAAGACAATGCAAGGAAATGCATGGAAAGGAATGTTATGGAAAGGAATGGAAATACATGGAAAGGAAAGACATGGAAAGGAAAGGAAAGGCAAGGGAAGGAAAGGTAAGGAAATACATGGAAATAAAAGGCAAGGCAAGGCAAGGAAAGAAAGGGCAACAAAAGGAAAGTCAAGGAAAGGTAAGTGATGGGAAGAAAAGGCAAGGAAAGGAAAGTGATGGGAAGAAAAGGAAATACAAAGAAAGGAAAGAGAGGGCATGTAAAGACATGGAAAGAAAGGACATGGTAAGGAAGGGAAAGACAGGGAAAGGAAAGGTAAGGAATGTCAAGACATAGGAGGGAAAGACAAAGCAAGGCAAGGCAAGGCATGGAAAAAAATGTAAAGGCATGGAAAGGCAGGGAAATACATGTCCAGGAAATACATGGAAAGGCATGACAAGGAAAGGAAAGGAAATACAATAAAAGACAAGGAAATGAAAGATATGGAAAGGCAAGGAAAGACATGGCAAGGCAAGGAATGACAAGGAAAGGAAAGGAAAGGTTAGACATGGAAAGGAAATTCAAGGCAATACAAGGTAAGAAAAGGCAAGGCAAGGGAATGAAAGGCATGAAAAGAAAAGACATGGTAAGGAAAGGAATGAAAATGAAAGACATGGTAAGGAAAGACATGGAAAGGCAAGACATGGCAAGCCAAGGAAAGGAAACGAAAGGCAAGCACATCTTTCTGAAAATCATTGGGTTGTATACATACCAATGGTCATTCAAGTAGAACGTCAAGATCAATTATAATACTTATGGTCTCCATTAACTTCTTGTTCTTAGAATAAGGTAAGAAGTATCGTACCTTGGATGAGTTTTTCCTTGGCATTGTTTGTAGTTGTATTTTTTCACCAACAACCAAATTCGTAAAGTGGCATACAACTTCACTTGTTCTATAATATTAAAATACATAACCACCTTTATTTTTTGTTATTTCATCCCGTGTAAGATATTCTCCTTTAATAACAATAAACCCAATCATAAATTGAATGCCTTCATAGTCTTTTATTCAGAGATTGATATTCTTCTTTCCCTCTAAGCAACGTGCCAACCAATAGTAATTGCCCCATTCATTACCTTTTGTGGGAACCCCTCTATATATGTGCCCTGCAAAAAATGGTGCCAATGCATGAGTCCACTGAATGACCAAAAAATACAACATTCATGCTAGTTATTCAAAATTAATAGAATATTCACTGAACTTGGTTGTAGGATATCTAAGACGTGATATCGACATGATCTACTGAAATATTCGATTGGTTCTACTCCAAATGGGATAATTCCATAATTATACATTGACCAATGGGAAGTGATACATGATCCCATCTATACCTAGTATATAGATTCAAAATCATCCCATTCATTACTACTACATGGACCACATAAGAAAGAGAGTTTTTTTGTCCATTTTCAGCTATTGCATTGTCTGTTGTTAAAATTGAATGGAATCCACAAGTTCCTTGGATTGTTCATTCATACCACTGTGATCAATATACATCGACCACCTCCCAAAAATATCTATGTATATGTCCTTTCATAGTTTATTGGTCTTCATGGTTTCTTGTTCCCTCTACCATTACTGAAGAGGACCATTCAATAATGGATTTTTCATCTCGAATGAGGGAAGTAGTTGTGAAATTCATTTCTTTCATGTGTAACACTGTTTTGATACATGTGATCACTCCACCATGCTCTGCTTTCTCACGCCCAAACTCGAAATAGTTCCAAATATGTGGTGCCTTGAGTTTTTTCTGCAACATACTCAACCATTGAAATACATGATCATTTTTCAATTGGTTGATGAAACCATCTAATAAAATCCAATGTTGATCCATATGTATGTTATTCTCTTTTAGGTGATTGTAAAACAAATTGAATAAATTTTGTATGTAGGATAAATAATGGCACTGATTGCCACTTATGTAGAAGTGATACTCATTCAATAGAACTTTGTTTTCTTCGTTACTATCTAGCCCATGCCTGTATGTGATATGTACCATTATGATGACCTTCTCTAAGTGATAATATTGGATTTGAATCTTATTTTGTGGTTGAAGGGTGTATTTCTCAGAAAAACAAACAATTGATAAGACAGTACCAATGGGAAATGTATAACTTCATATTCTAAATTTTTTTTTCTACCATCGAGCCACAAGAACACACTGAACATATTGTTGGGTATTTCCGAAGAAGTCCTTGATGAAGTCACATAATAGTACCTGGAAAGTCACCAATTGTATATTTTTTCTTTCTTTCCCTCCATGAATATCATACATGACATATTTAAAGTTTTGCAAGTCAATATCATTCCTCCCCAATTCATACTCATCACTCACATGGATGCACTTGCTCATTAATTCCGTTCCACCGTACCTAGGGAATATCCCATATAAGAAAGTTTTTTGATAGAATGTACAACCCTTTGGCCTTGTGCATAAGATGTTATGAATAAATTCTCTATATGATGACGACGACAATATAACTGAACATTCTTGCACAAGGGTGTTATGCAATACATGATGTGTGTATGCACATGTGATAAAAATAACCATACTCAATGTGGTATCGACCACAACTTATGTTATGGATTGTGTTTATTTGAACATACCAAGGCTTGAATTTAAGGAAATTTCTTTAGCCCAAGTTAAGTGCACTATGTACAGTCCTGAATCACTCATACAACTCTATCTATGTCATTTCAAGAAAGTGTTTAATGTGGGGTTCACGGTCCCTACATCCCCTTCTCAATTTTAGTATATATTTTTGGTTGGAAGATGGATTAGTGTTCTCATGCCAGAAAATATGTACTAGTCCCTTAACTACTCTAATTAACTTAATGTCAGAATGAGGTAGCCTACTAGTGAAGTCCTAAAAATCTATTGGGCCACCTATGTCGAGGCTATCTCATCTATTCAAATACTTTTGAAGGGATTTGATATTGCATTTCATGAGATGATAGGTTTGTTTGAGAAAAGGATGTTTTATTGTGATATTTCTAATAACTGATTATGAAAAGACACATCGGGTTGCATTACGATCTTTAGAATGAGTTTTCTTACCATTTTTTTGAAAAATATCCACAAGATTTCTAACAATATGATGACTTGTTACAATCTTCTCTTTTAGAGTGTCCAAACCTCCCTGTCAGTCCTCATTACACTGAAACTTTCTATCTTTTCTCAACATTTTCTCCATTGGCATAGTGATCTGCACATACCCTTTTATGAATTTCCTGTAGTACCATGTGTGTTCCAATGTTTCTCTTAATTGACATAATGATTTTGGTGGTGGTATATTAACAATTACTGCAATCTTGGCAGGATCTAATATCAAGCCTTGTTTGCATACTATGTGGCCCAGTAGTATGCCAAAAGGTGTTCCGAAGATGCACTTCTATTTGACACTTCTTGCATCTTTCTAACATCAACCTGAACACCTCTACATGGTATTTCAATAGGTTGTAGAGTGTCCAAACATCTAGATATACCTTTAGAAACRAGTGGATGAATTCTTTGAATGCAGCTATGACTACTCTGGAAAATATTGTTGGTGCATTATTCAGTCCAAAAGGCATKCCTATGTACTGGTAGGACCCCCATTATGTGGCAAACATGGTTTTGTACCTATCTTCTGGAGCTATCATGATCTGATGGTAGCCTAAGAATCCATTAATGAATGAGTAAGATTCCTGACCTCCTATGTTCTCCAACACCTCATCTATGAAAGGAGTAAAGAAAGGGTCATTTAGGAAAGCATCATTCAACTTCTTCAGTTTGACACATATTTTTATCCCTCCCTTCTTTTTCCCCTAAACTACCATAAGGCTTACCCATTCAGATTCTTCCAGTGGTTCTATGATTCCAGCCTCCAACATCCCATCAATTTCTGCTTTCACTTTTTTCTTATATATTTCGTTTAGTCTATAGGGTCTCTGTCTGACTGGTCTTGCCTCAGATCTAAGAGGTATCTTCATTTCACCTAGTTCTCTTGACATGCCTTTAATTTTCATGAATGTTGTTGGGAACAGGTCCCTATACTCGCACAGTAACTATGTTATGCTTTCTATTATTTTCTTATCCCAATAGTCTCCAATGTTGGCCATTTTTGGATTCTCAGTTGTCCCAATGTTGAATTTCTTCACCTTGATTGGCACAACAAATACTTCTATTTTCAGAGGTGGACCTTCCACCTCTCTTTCACCTTCTACTTCTGTTATATAAATGTTACATGAGTAATCTTCATTTGGTGCTTCTTCCTACACATGGTAGCATGACAATAGTTCTTTTACTGTCTCTCTGTTCCGATGTTTATCTTTTGTCATAAGTTCAACTTTTGGTTCTTTAATGAATATCACCCCTCTGATTTGTTTCAATACTGATTCTATGTTGGGGTTCTCATGTTGAAATGAGAAAGTGATTGTAAAATTATGTTGTAATGTTGTCCAGTCTGTAGTTCCTCTGTGCAATTCCTGGTTTGTATACCAGTTTGCTAGAATCTATTCTAATGTGTGAATAAAATGATGAGGACATTCCTTTGGTGGTGTCATCCTCCATAGTGTTATGTACTTCTCCAAGTGTTCTATTGGTTTCCCATGTCCATCATATTTTTTTAGTTGGTTGCTTCCCTGTTCTGCGCCAAAGCTTATGCGCATTAACCACTTACATTGGTACCATTCCTTGACTGTCTCTTTGTGCGCACTCCACCATCTTGCAGGTGTTTCCTTGAGTGTTATATATAGAGCTAAGAGCCTCTAATTTTCCAACACTTCATCTTAGTATCGCGTTAAGAATTCTTCTAATTCATTCACCCCATGGAAGCTACGAGGTTCCCTTATCTCCGTACCTACCCATATTACTACACGATCTATTCTTGTGCATCTTCTTATAGAGACTTCTTGTAAACTCTGCTTCCAATTCTCTAATACTGTATCTAAGTCTGACGCGCATGATGTGATACTTATCCAATTAAGTACCCCATATGCAGTTGGATTTACATAATCTTCTTCCCGTGCGATTTTTCTGTACAACTGGTTAATTTCCTCCAGGTCTAGGAAAGTAGGTTCTACAAACCTTTCCCCTTCTGATGGATCTAATGGTGAAATGACTATGTATTGTCCTTAATTGAATGCCATATTCCTTGTTTTTAAGTTGATTATGGTCTGATTTTCAAACGCCCAATCCAAGCAAAGAAATGTCAGATAAGGTGTTGTGCCATCCACTATCTCTATTACTTGGAAATCGGCTTTAGTGCGCACTCCATCCAGGTCTACTGTCACCCCTTTTAGTCTTCCAATTGGTAGAACTTTGTGTTGCTTTTCTAGTTTCAACTGAACATGTGAATATCCTAATGTGGGCTCTCCCATATATGTCCATGTCTTATTGGGTAACACATTTACTTCGGATCCTAAATCCAGTATAATATCTCCCATGTTAAAATCTCCAATGTTAGCATTTAGTCAAAATTATCTACTTGTTCTCCTCGTTGTATGCAGATGATTAACTATTTTTTGTTCTATCTTTCCTTCTACCTCTGTGCTACATCTTTCTATCATATTTTGTAACATTGTAACAAATGATGGATCATTTAGTAGTCTAACACAGGATTGAAAAAAACCATTAATCGTACTTACTTGTCCTAGGGGTTGTGCTTCTTTAGTGTGATCCAACGATGGAGGAATATCATATGTTGGTACTTCCTGAGTATGCTTCATAATTGATGTCGATGCAATGTCTAACTTCAAGAATTATTTTCTAGCCTACTTGAATATCTCCTTTTCATTTTTTGCATCAAACTACTTCTGCGGTTCAACATTCTTCTTCACCCATTGGTGTTGTGTTGGATCTTGTCTTATTGCGTCGTTTCTTGTCTTAGCTCCTCCATGCATAACTATGTTGATGTTTCTTCTATCATCCCTTGGTTCAACCAAAATCCACTGAACATTCTAATTGTTTTTATTTCTCTTTTCCTAGATCTTCCCTAATAGTGTAGGGAATTCTTTTGTGTCATGATCTGATACACGACAATACATACATTTTTCAGGTGGAAGTCGACATTCTCTTGCATATTGTCCTATTTTTTTATAGTTGTGGCATACCACTGGTCCTCTGCCTCTTCCAAAGCCTCCTCTTCCTCTTCCTCCACCTCTGTAGCCAGCTCAATCTCCTCGTGGTGAATTGTACTAGGGCGCTTGGTTATACTATGTGGGGTTATAGTGTGGTTGAGCGGTATTGTACTATGGCTACACAGTGTTATAGTGTTGCTGCACAGTGTTATACTACTACTGCACAGTGTTATATGGGGTTGGTACTTGATTAAACCGTGGTGCAGCTTGCCCTGTCATCATTTATTCCTGCACCCTGTAAGCATCTAATGTTCTTTCCCTCATCAGGTCCATGGTCCTGCAATCTTTGTCATCATGGCCTACTGGCTTGCAAAAGTTTCAATATGAAATATTAGGTGCTGTCTGGTATTTCTGCATCATTGGATAGTGATATGGATCATGTCCCTATTTCTTATAGATCTCACACTATAGTCCTCCTATTGGAAAAGGGTTTGGCAGTCTTGCTGCCATGTACTATGCGAATGTTACGCATTTGTTCTTATGGTGTTCTTATGTCCTACATGTGGTACACCAAACAACTTCTCTTTTGTCCTTACCTTTGTTCTGGTTTAGCTGGAATGCTAAGTTATTCAAATCCTCCTTGAATTCCTCTATGGCTGGATATGTCTTTCGATATTGGTTCTCTTCCAGTTGTAGAGCTTCCTGCAAAGTCTCTGCCTGGGTTTGAAACTTATGTTGTTGCAAGGGGTATTTCAAGTATGGTAGCATTGAATTGAAAAATAGATGCCTATGTTGCATATCTATCACGACATACTTTAGCTTTCCCTTCAATTGTTTGAAACTCTAGTCAATCTGCCATATAGATTCTCTTGGTTTCTATCTAATCTCCATCATCTCGTTCATGTATTGATCCTCTAAACTAGGCTTCTGGAATTCATTTATCAATAACTTTTTGATATCTCCAATCATTTTTCTTGTCCCTCACGGACTATTTGCAACTAATCTCATGTACCAATCTAGTGCGTGATCTCATAGCGTGATAGCTAACTACGCAAGTTTAGTGTCCTCATCTGTGATCTGTTTTTCTTTCCAGATATTTTCACAAATGAATAAGTGCTTCTCAGGGTCCTTCGACAACTCTCCTTTGAATTCTGGTAACCTGATGGTGGGATTATGTATTTCCATTCTAAATTCTGAGCTACTACCTCCACGTGGTGTAGATACTTGACTAATGCTTCCTGAAATGGCTCCCCTGGTTGTTGTTTCTTATATAGATGTACTTCATGTTGTCTTCCTTCTCCCGCAATTTGGTTGTCTAAATGGTGGTGTTCTTGTTGGTGTATTAGTCACACATGGGTTTATGGGTTCCACACTGACACTGATATGGATAGGAGTGTTGCCTTATATTCCCTCTCTTGGACCTCTCGTCTTCCTCTCATATGTCGTGTGCAATATTCCTCAATCTTCTCCATAGCCCAAAGATCCTCTACCTCTTATTCATCACCTTCCAAGCCCTCCCTCACAGCTATGGCTCTCGTCTTGTTGTTTATCTTATATTGGTAGGGTACACCACTGCACTTTCTTCTAGCTGTTGCTATGATCTGCTTGATCTAGTCTTCGTCCATCATGATTGCATCCAAGGCCTCCTCCTTCTTTCCTTTATCTATTTCTCCCTCCATTTCTCCTTCTCCTGTTAGTACTTCCCCCCTTCCCCCATGTACGCAAGGAAGTTTAGCTGTCTGATGCCATTGTCATTACACCTTTGTTAGATAGTAATATCTTAATAGAAGTATATAATGATCTGATATACCTACCTTGATGTCCCTTCAAGAACTCTTTCTCTGTTGTGCTATAATAATTCAGTATATCTACTACAAATTATGTGATAAATCCTACAAAAAAGTTGTCTAACTAGAAATCTACTGCATGCGTAAATTTATTATCAACTTGTTGTAACTACGTGATCTCTACAGGATTCCACTCTAGCTGTCTGATCCGATTTATAGGATGGTTGTCTTTCAACCTTAATATCCACTCTTGCAAAACATGCGAGAAATCATAGAAAAATACTTCATGCAAGTCGTTGAATACATACATGTCCAGATATTTGCGTGATGTTAACTTCATGTTTCTGTTATATTTTTGCGCAAACTCTAGCTCCTTTGTTTTCAACCAACTCTCTATATCTTCCTTTGTTGGGTTCCACAGTCTCAACATCCCCTTTTAGATTGTCATACTTTTAACGTCTTGTTGTATGGTCTCATTCTTTTGACGTGTCTTTCGCAGATCTCATTCCCTCAATCCCATCCTGTTCCAACCAACCAGCAACAGAACCATTTGTAGGATTTTTATTATTCTATACTTTGTCAATTATATACTCTGATCCTACCTTACTGTCATCGATTGACCCAGGTTCATATTTAACAAGATCCCAACAAAATCCCTCTAAAACCATTGACCCTCTTGGTAAAACATAAGGCAACGCAACACACAAGGTGTATTGTTCAGTCTCACCCAAGATAGCTTTATGGGTGGCTATAATACTCAGGTGTTTATAGCCTAGGAATGAGTGGAGATCTGTAGTTTTACCTTGTGTTCTTACTTATTTAGTCTAACATCTGATTAAATAAGTAATTCTATTCATGCATGTTAACTATCAGATATAACAATTTCCTTCATTCATTCATCAAACGTTCAACACTTAACAACAATAGAGACACATTCCTTCAATCACACAACATAAGTGTTACTGTGGTTCACCCCCTCCTAGGCTACGTCCACAAAGATCTAGCTCTCAAGATCTTTATTATGGTTCAGTAATATGTCACACCGCGCATGTTTACAACCTTGGATATTACACTTTTAACAGGCTCCTCAGTCCCTAGGAGGATGACTAGACCGCACCAGCCTCCTCAACCTGTGATCTAACCCTTGGGATTGAGTCGATCACTTCTTCTCTAGCTCACCAACTTACGTAATAGTAAATTTATTACAAACCTAACAACTTTCAGAATCTCTTTGTTCCACTCACCTCTATGCCATATATCCTTCTCTCTTATGTCCTCTATGTACTACTTATTTATATTCTTAGCTCCTCAGCCTTTACAATACATTGCAAAAATCCTAACCCTAGCGTCGTTAGGTCTTCCTTTCATGCGCACCTTGCATGCCTCCCTCACATTTGCTTCTTTTCCTTCTAGTTGTCCTTTGTTATCTTCATGCTTCTCTTCCCAAAAATATCCTTTTCTCCTGACTAGGTTTAGGTCCAACAAGTGTGACAGGGATGGAGAGGGAGAGAGAGAGGGTGGGAGGGTGGTAGAGAGAGAGAATGAGTTACAAACCTAACAACTTTCAGAATCTCTTTGTTCCACTCNGAGAGGTTGATAGTGAGATGGAGATAGAGGGAGGGGATAGGGGGAAAGAGGGAGGTAGAAAAAGGGGTATAGAAAAAGAGGGGGGAAGAGAGAGAGGGAGCGAGAAATGGGGGACGGGGAATGGTGGGAGAGAGGGGTATATGAGGGGTATAAAGAGTAGAGAGGGGAGAGAGAAGGGAGGGTAATGTTCTGCACTCTATGCTTTCATAGTGCATTCTCCCACATCTACATCACCTATGAGAAGAAAATATCATAGTAATGAAAATTAAATATGATGCTTGAATTCATTGCATATGCACCTCCAAAAAATCATGATGTCACTTTATTTCAATCCATGAGTGTCTTGTCACTATTTCAATTCAAGGGACACTACCTTTTACATATTTTTATTTATTAGATAATTTTGTTTAAATAACTACTACTATAAATATTGCAAGACAATATATGTCAACAAATTCATAAGAGAGAGAAACGGGGGAGAGTCAAGGGGAGAGAGAGAGAGAGAGAGAGAGAGAGAGAGAGAGAG
>JASDQU010735526.1:72547-83966 GCA_032191745.1 Picea mariana | reverse complement strand
GGAGAGAGGGGAATAGGTAGGAGGTGGAGGGGATGAAGGAATTAGGATAGGAGGTGAGTGGAGAGGGAAGGTGGATGGATATGGGTGGAAAAGGGGGAGGGGTAGATATGTGAGACAAGGGGAGGTGGGTATGAGGGTCTGGGGAAAGAGAGACAAGGGAGAAGGAGGAAACAAATAGGAAAAAAGGAATAAGAGCAGCCACATGTTCCTAGCGAGCTTGCATGTTCCTAGAGTACGTGCACATTCTTAGGAACGAGTGCACATTCTTAGTAATGTGTGTGCATTCTTAGGAACACGTGCACATTCTTATGAACACATGTGGATTCTTAGGAACACCTATACGTTCTTAGGAAAACATGATCATTCTTAGGAATGATTTATTTTTAATTCTAATTCAAATTCTTTTTGGGAGGGGATGACAAACCTAGTGGTTTGGTCTGCAAATACATAAAAACCTCCATTTTTATGAACACCTCTCTATATCTTTTTTTTATGTTATTTTTTTATATGTTACACAATTTCAATTTTGATGAAACCACAAACACAAATATAGCCAACTATGCAGATTCCAAATATATATATATATATATATATATATATATATATATATATATCAAAATTGTTTACTATTTTGTCTTGACATATATCAAAATTCTAAAATACATACCACTTTTATTTTTGCTACAACTTTTTGTCAGCTTAACCATTCTTAAAATAAGTATCTACAATCTAAAAAAATTTGTTTGCTAATGTTAAGACCCTCCACAATTGTTTTTAAGGAAATTCCATCATTTAAGGTACTCAACACCTGTACTAACTGAGACATATACCTTATATTTTGCTAGAAAATTAGCATACCACTGTTAGAAAAGCTCAAATTTCACATAGTTATTCACAATTTCTATAAATAAAAGTTATATCTTAGGAAAACTAATTCAATTTCCTACATTTCATCTTTTCCCACCATATTCAAATTCATTATAAAATTACCTTAAATAATCCCTCCAAATTAATATATTGTTTTTTTTTCATGTTTGTATCTAACACATCATGAGAGACCATCATTAGAGTGCATTCACCCACATTTATTTTTATTATGTAACAAGTGTTGCATGGCACCATAGTCCCTGCTAGGTTGGAATGGGAATAAATGCACGTTGAAGTACATGTAGTATCCATGCAGAGGATCACAAATATAATAGACCCATCATAGTTGAAGGAAAAAAAGCATTTACAAATTAGATTTCTTTGAAATTTATGAAATATGAAAAAAGACCAGGAACACACACACATTAAACATTCAAATATAACAAACATAATTTTCTTTGAAATTTATCAAAAATTAACAATGTAAATATAATAGACCCAACATAGTTGAAGGAAAACATTTTTTTTAGCATTTATGAATTAGTTTTCTTTGAAATTTATCAAATGTGAAAAAAGGAGAAAGAAACACACACATTAACCATTCAAATATAACAAACACAATTTCCTAACATCAAGCATAGTTTTCTTTGAAATTTATCAAAAATTAATAATGTATGTTACATATTTCTGGAATCTGTTCCATATTTCTGGAAATTTAAATGTGTTTTTCATATAGACTAGGATTGGGGCTCCCATAGACCATAAAAACTAAATAAGTACAAGAATTAGGACCGTAGAAAGAAGAACTGTGCAACGGTAGAGAGGAAGACCTGAAAAAGAAGAAATTGGAAGTTATGAGCCTTTGGTTAGAGATTTCTATTTTAAGAGGTAGAATAATTGGATTGATAAAGAAAACAAGATGACATCAGTATAGAATTAGTATGAAGAAGATGCATTTTTGTTGTTGTCGTCCACAGTTGCTGGAATCATGCCAACCGGTTGTTTCCCTTCCTTGATGAGGTTGTCCATTCTTCGTTGGAACCATTCTTCAATGTAGCTTCTCATGGGGGCCACGTTGATTTCATCCTAGATTTCTATGTCAAAAAGCTCATTTTCTAATTTCCTTAGATGCATAGAAATGTTATGCAGAGCCTATTCAATTTCTTCATTGTGTGTTGCATAGTCCAGTAGCCAGTTCTCGAGCTCATCTACACGATATTAAAGGATGTTGTGAAACCTTTCTAAAGACAACCCTTTAAAATATCAAGTTGTTCATCAAAGGATTCTTTGGTAATTGACAAGGATTTGAGGTCCAAGTTTGGGTATTGAACCTTATTGGTATTTCCGGCTAAGTCTATTTGGGTCAGGTTTTTGAATAATTCTTCTTTTTCTGATATGGATTTTTCACATGATTCGACAATGAGCTACAGGTTCTTAACTTTCTTTTGCTAGCATGCTTTTAATTTTTTATCCGCTCCGGGGAGGGGAGATCCTCTTGTCTTCTTTTCAGATCCGAGTTGTTGATGGCATGGTTGGAAAAAGGGGTCATCATCTGTTCATAGAAATGTTGATCATTTTTAAAATTTGTCTGCAAATGTTCGTGCAAATCATTTTCCCTCTTTCGAAAGGAAGCTATATTTTGTGATGTTTCCCAGGCTTCAATAACTAGCTTCATTCTTTTCTTGATGTTATTCTCTACAAGGATTCTACACGATGCGAGGAGGCTGGAGGATACCTTTAACTTGGTTGTAGGGGTAACAGGTAGAGTGTTTGCTAAAGGACTGACAAACTCTGGGGTAGCAATGAAAGCCTCCTCAAATTCCTTGATGCGGTCTTTCAGTATGACATTCTCCGCTTCAATTCCTACAATGGAATCATCAAGAGAATCACCTGTTACATAGTGAAATAGGGAGATTTGGGATAACAAAATTTTCCTAAAGTTAATCTCTGTACGAGATCTGCCTTTCTTATTTGTTACATATCTCTTTTCAATGACCATATTTTTAGATTGTCTTTCAAAAATTGTGCTCTAGAATATGAAGGATTCATCTTTGTAAAAAATGTCGGTCTCAACTATTTCCATTACGGAACTATGGTGCACTTTGTGCATGTGCTCAGTTTTAATTTCAAGCTGCATCTGTTCGCTTTCAATTTTGGGTTCATCCACCTGTCCTACAATGTTTTTTATCTTCTTCGTCAGGGGAAATTTGTGAGAACTATCAATTTTTGTGCGAGGAGGGTTCTTATCTCCTCCTCCGTTTGAAGATTTATGGGTTTCTTTCTTACTAGGGTGGGTCGTTGAAGCGATGCTCCATGATGTCGTGCTCTTGGAAGTGCTGGCGGGGGACTGGACACTCATCTCACCGGATACTTTTCCCTGTTTTCTGTACAATTCAGTCACACTTTGCAATGCATCTACATCACAATCGCCAGAAGCAGGATTTTTTTCATCACTGTGTCTGTCTTCGGTCAGGCATCTATGGATAAAAGAACCGCTAAATCCAACTGCTAGTAAATGTTCTAAAAAAACCCCATTAGGGTCGAGCCCTTTTATCCTTTCAGCATATGTTAGGTTCAAGTTCTTGAAATTTCTTGCGAATTCATCAATCTTGTTGACGTTTATGCACACAAAATCCCCGACTTTCCAAGGCAAAGGAATGAACTGTTTTTTTTTTCTTGTCATGGAAAAAATGCAACCAGTGGTTGTATTGCCTTTCTATTTATGTAACAAACATGTTTTCCCTAATGTGGCATGGAAGGAAAGAAGGATTTTCCTTGGGGCCAAAGACCATTAGTACATTGTGAATTTTCTTTTGTTCGAGTGTCTCCTTCCTTTTCAAAAACTTGGTTTTCTGGCCAGACATTCGGGGAGAATCCTTCCCTAACAATAAATCTTTGAAAACTGAGAGAAAGTCATTAAAAACTTCATAAAAAAAATGGGAGGCCTTGTGCATCCACAGGTCCTGGTACCAGAATGTTACTAGGTTGAATCCACAGTTTATTTTCTTGGAAAGAGATATCTTTGGAAACTAACAACAATGCACTAATGCGAAAATCAAGTAGGATGACACATAAAAAAAATTGATTCTTTGAGTTGTGATAGCTGTGAATAGATTTCAATGGATCCACCAATCGAAAATGAATTTTTCCTTGACTGTGAAGTACAAAATATAAATAACTATACGAGAAATGTTTGATGTGGATTCTTGTCCTGTTATTCTCGTAAACAACCAAGCAATTTCCCGGAATTGATTTATAAAGAAACTTACCTACAACTTTATGGTATCTTCAGGAACTGTTGTCAGGTCTTCGAGGAACTTGGCTAAGATGTCCAACCCGTTATCATGTTTTTCTAGGAACTGCTTGCGGTCTTGTCCTCTGAAAGTCAATTTTGGCTACGACAATTTTAACATCTTGCAGAAGACCCGAGGTGACAAAGAAACAAGAGAATGGTAGCGTAGTGGAATAATTCTTTGGCTTGAAATATATGTTTCGGTGCACCAAGAGACCACCTCCTTATAGTAAAAAACCTCAAGGACGCATCCTGCACGAGTGATTCCATAGGTCCAAATCATTTCGTTCTCGGCAAAGCAGGATGAATAGTAAGGGTATGCCCTGGATCACTAGAAGTTCTGGTCCTGACGTCCGAGGATATTCACTATATCTCCACAAAACTGTTGTCGAGTTGTTGCCATAAGTTTACAAGAATGTTTATTTTCTCCAGACGATGATTGAAATGAAGAGTTGGAAGGGATAATATAATACTGCACAAGTCTTGGTCCAATGCATGTCAAACGAAGATCTCCTCGAGACTTTCGCTCATTAATGACAATTTCGACGGCTGTTGCATGATGTGTTGTTAACATTAAATACTAGTAATTGCAAACATAGAAGTGAGAACATGGTGGATATAACAATGAATGATTAGGAATTGGAGTTTTCTTGAATGGGCCAACACGACGACCCATGTTTGAGATGAAAAATCAGAAGGGACAATATAACTCTCCGTAGATCTTGGTTTAATGCATATTAATGGGAGATCTCCTCGAGCGTTTCACTCATTAATGACAATGTTGACGATTCCTGCATGGTGAGTTGTTATCATGAAAGATTATTAATTGCATATTAAGAAAGAAGTACGAAGGTCACGGGGACGGGAAAGAGAATTTAAGGAGTGTATAATTATCAAAAGAAGTTGGGTGGGCTTCAAAATATGGTTTCAAGGTACAACTGTTGAAGGCGAGGGTGCAAGGGTCAAATTGTATGTCTCAAAAGTTTTTGAGTGCAATATGAATAACACCAAAGAGGGTATGACAAGACAGTCCAGAGGGAAATTTGTATATTGCGGAAGTCCAGGTAATGTTTGCAGGAAACATAACAATGGAGGTGAAAACGTGAGCCTACCTATCTGGGAACCGGCAATCGAAAAATTGGATCTAGTATGGAATAGAGAAACGACTAGGCAGATTCATTTTCACTAATATATTGAAACTTGTAATATATATCGCATTGCATGGCAAGATCTTTTATACATGTTTATGGGAAGAAAAGAGAAAATAAGAGAAGATAAATTAATTTAAATTCGAGGAGTCAAGATTTAATTAAATTTCACTGTCTCATTGATGCTTTTTCTTTTTAATGGTGGTTTGTACGGTTGTTGCATGATGAAATAGTAGCATTAAACCTTGGTTGGGAATAGTAAACAGTGCCTAAGAATTGGATATTTTTTGAACCTGCCAACCTAAGGAACCACAAAAGAGATTCCATGAAATGGACAAGTATGGAAAGTCGTCAGACGGGCTGCAGAATTAGGAGACGTGACTTCCCGAGGATCAAATTGTATGTCTCGGAACTTGAATTAAAAATGTATACCATAGAAGAGGGGATGATATGGGAGTCCGATGGTCAATTTGTATACATATTACCCTTTTTGTTATTAATGACATGTTTAAGGTTCATGCACAACGAAGTGCTAGCATTAAATATTGCCAATTGCATTTACAAAGACAAGTAGGAAGGTGGCGGGGGTAGGGAACAACATGTAAGGAATGGATAATTATCGAAAGCGGTTGGTGATGCTTTGAAATAGGGCTACAAGATAAAACCAACAAAGGTGAGGGCCCGAGGGTCAAATTTTATCTCTCGGGAGTGTTGACCGTAAAACGTGTAACATGGAAGAGGGAATGATGATGCATTCCTGTGGACAAATTGTATATCGCGAAACTCTGTGTACTGTTTGCTAGTCATGGAACATTGGAAACACAATCCTAAGGCCGCCAGTCCAGGAACCCGCAATCAAAAAAATGAAAGGGTGAACTCGATACACAGTAAATGTACAATGTGATGGAGATACAACCAACTTGGGGCTAGGTATTGAAAGGTATGACGGAGGGCTGGGCTCGTGACGGGGCATGCCAGCGGAGAAATTGTATATCGCAGAACTCTAGGCACTGTTTGCAAGTTGCGGAATATTCCAAACACAATTTTGAGGTCGTCAATATGGGAACCCACAATCGAAAAAGTGTCCAAGTATGGAATAGGGAAACACTAGCCCAAACTTGTTTTCGCTAATATATTGAAATTTGTAATAGCTTTTCCATTAGTTGGAAAGATCTTGTTTGCATGTTTTTGGATAAGTTTTGTATGGATGGTTAGTCCTTGAGACTTCTCCTTATTAATGACGATCCTTACGGTTGTTGCATGATGGCGTTTTAGTATTAAACCTTTGGTTTTTCATATTTGGAAAGAAGTACGAGGGAGGACAAAACTTGAAACAATGACTAGGAATTGGAGATTTCGTGAACCCGCCAACATAAGGATCCAAAATAGGGTGACAACATCTCCCCAGAATATGTAAAGCCCCGATGGTCAAATTGCATCGCTCAGAACATTTGAATGCATAATATGTAACATGGAAGAGGGGATGATGTAAGAATCCAGTAGTCAATTTGTATATAGCGAAGAACCGGGTGCCAATTGTTTCATACAAGTGTGTTTAGTTGTCACTAGTAAGAGCATAATTAATGTATATTAGGAAGGATGAAAAGTTAGTGGGGATGGAAGGAAATTAAAGATAATTAGAAACATTTTTGGATCGTGGTAGAGTTAACCTTGTGAGTTCGAGGAGTCCACGGTGGAATTGTAGATCAAGAAAGTTTTGAGTGCAAGATGTATATCACGAAACAAGAAGCACAAGAGTTCGAAAGAACCACCCTGGCAACCGTGACCATAAAATTGGATAAGTATGGAAAGGAACAACGGTTGAATAGATTCGTCATGTGAAGATATAGATGGAGATAAAGATATGTCATCCCGCTAACGATGGAACCCACAATCATAGAAATGCGACTAAGTGCCAATTGTTTCATACTAGTGTGTTCAATTGTCACTAGTAAGAGCATAATTAATGTATATTAGGAAGGACGGGAAGTTAGTGGGGATGGAAGGAAACAATAGATACTTTGAAACATTTGTGAGCCATGGTAGAGTGAAGCTTGTGAGTTCGAGGAGTTCACGGTGGATTTGTAGATCACGAAAGTTTTGAGTGAAACATGTATATAACGAAACAAGAAGCAGTAGAGTTTGAAAGCGCCAACCCGAAATCCGCGGCGATAAAATTGGCTAAGTATGGAAAGGAACAGCAGCCGGTTGGATTCTTCATGTGAATATATTTATGGAGATGAATATGTGTCATCTCGCCAATGCAAGCGATAATACACGAGAAGAAGAAAAGGGAAAAAGGGATAAGGATTCTCTGATGGAATTGTAGATCACGAAAGTTTTGAGTGCAAGATGTATATCATGGAACAAGAAGAAACAGAGTTCAAAAGTGCCAACCTGACAACCGCGGCCACAAAATTGGCTAAGTATGGAAATAAAGAGCGGTCGATCAGATTCATCATATGAGGATATAGATGGAGATGAAGATATGTTAGCCCGCCAACGCTAGAACCCGCAAGCATAGAAAGGTGATTAAGTATATAATGAGAAAGTGATAATACACGGGAAGAAAAAAAGGGAAAAATGACTAAGTATCTCACAAAAGAACATCTACTGTTGGTTTATTAATGCCAATCATTTCGAACCCCTGGTGAGTTCTCACTAGTAAAAGAATAAATTGAATATAACATAAGTTATTTGGGTGCAATATGTATATGAGGGAACATGGGACATATGTGTTGGATACCACAAACTCAGGACCCGGTGAATAGATAATTGGCTAAGGATTGAAAGGAACCGCTATCGGTCAGGCTCATGGTATCAAGATATAGATAAAGAGATGCCAATTTGAATATAAAACCACAAAGGGATAATAGAGGGGGAGAAAAGAGGATAAATTAAAAGTGTTTATATTTATTCCAATAGTATTCATATTAATATATATTAATAGATTATTTCTGGTTGAAATGTAAATCATCTTCCAATTTGCAGGATCTTGTTCGGTTCACAAATTTCGTTGAAATCCATAAGCAATAGAAAGGAAAAATACAATGGATGACTAGACTCGTGACAGGGCATTCCAATGGAAAAATTGTATATCGCGTAACTATGGGCACTATTTGCAAGTTGCGGAATATTCGAAACACAATTTTGAGGCCGTCAATCCGGGAACCCACAATCGAAAAAGTGTCCAAGTATGGAATGGGGAAACGCTGACCTAGACTTTTTTTCGCTAATATATTGAAATTTATAATAGCTTTTCCATTATCTGACAAGATATTCTTTGCATGAAACAGTGACTAGGAAGTTGGAGATTTCGTGAACCCGCCAACGTGAGGGTCCAAAATAGGGTGACAAGGTCTCCCCAGAAGACGTGAGGCCTCAACGGTCAAATTGTATAGCTCAGAACCTTTGAATGCATAATGTGTAACATAGAAGAGGGGATGATGTCAGAGTCTGGTAGTCAATTTGTATAAGGCGGAGGTCCGGGTGCCAATTCTTTCGTATCAATGTGTTCAATTGTCACTAGTAAGAGCATAGTTAATGTATATTAGGAAGGACACAAAGATAGTGGGGATGGAAGGCAACGACAGATGCTTTGAGACATTTGTGAACCCTCGTAGAGTGAATCTTGAGAGTTTGACGAGTCCACGGTGGAATTTTAGATCACAAATTTTTTGAGTGCAAGATGTATATCATGGAAGAAGAAGCAATCAAGTTCTTAAGTGCCAACTCGACAACCATGTCTATAAAATTGGCCAAGTATGGGAAGGAACAATGGTCGGTCAGATTCATCATATGAGGATATATATGGAGATGAAGATATGTCAGCCCAAAAATCCTATAACCCACGATCATAGAAAGGCGACTAAGTATATAACCAAAAAGAAATAATAGATCGAAAGAAGAAAAGGGGAAAAGGACTAAGTATCTCACAGTAGAAAATCTACATTTCGTTTATTAATGCCAATTTTTTTGAACCCCTGGTGAGTTCTCACTAGTAAACGCATAAATTGAAGATCACAAAAATTCTTTGGGTGTGTTAGCACTCTGTAATTTGCCCAAGGTTGCGGAGGCAGTCACAGAGGCAACGTCAAAACCGCTTCGAGTCAGGGATATAGCCCTCCAAGACTTGGAGAGGGATCTCTCTGTCTGATATAAATTTGTTGGAAGAGGATATTAGGCTAGCTATGCAGAATAGGATACGTTCTTGGAGTTTTCTGGTTGAGATAGAAAAAGAAGACCATTGGGCTATGGGGTCTGTTCATAAAGATAGAGATCAAATAACAGTTTATAGGAAGTCTTTTCACAGGGCGAGATAATGAAACTATTGGATTCTTTGGGAATAAGAGATGGATTAGCAGAAAAGGTGAGATTATCAATCACAATAAAGAAGCATTTAAGAATTTCTTCACCACAACATCAAAAGACAAACATTTAGATTTTTTTAAAGTCAGAAAGCAGGGTATGCACAGATAAATCCTGTAACTTTAACTCCTTTTAAAAGATCAGACAGACAACACAATGATAACAAAGGTAGATACACATTCAACGATGAGGGAAAAACTTCACCAATAGCTAACATACAGGAATCCTGTGAAACGTTTCTTTATATTTCTGGAAAATCTCTTGATAGAAGTTATAGTGCTCCCAGCCTGCCTGGGCGTGAGATCAAAAAATTTTACATTAAAATCCTATAAATAAATAGGGGAGATTCCCCGACAAGTTTTTTGAGTCGTATTTAACCTCCTCGGGCAAAAATAGCCACAAATCCCCAAAAATATCGAACTGTCCGCCATGAAAGATGGACCGAATTTCTGCAAAAAAGGGGTCCGAATAGACATATTTTTCTCTTCAACGTTGACACTTGGGAAAAAACTGAATGAGGTTATTGTATATGGGCATGTTTTGGACAAAAACCTCCTTCGGTTTCTCCAAATTCTCCTCCAGCTGGCCGTAATAGCTGCYGCAAAATCAAGACTATAATGGAAAGATGAAAATATGGAAAAAAGGGCCTCAAATATGGCTTCGATTCTCCCTGTTCGTGGCACCTGTGAAAAACCTGAGAGAGGTTTTTGTTCTTGATCCCGTTATGGAGAAAAAACTCTCTCKGTTTTTCAAAATTCGATTTAGTCTGCCCAAAATTCATTTTGAAAGAAGACATACTGAACAGGCAAAAATGGGCGATTTTTTGAAAAAATGTGAAAAGTGGTTTTTTTTTCRGGAGGGCGGTATTCCGGACCCCCCCTAAGGTGGTAAGAGGTTTTTTTTGGGGGGTTTCCACTGGCCTATAGGGACGAMACCTGTCCAAGGGTGATTTAATTAAAACAACCATTCCGGACCCCCCCCTCTCGTTAAGTTTCGGATGGTGAGGGGGGTCCGGAATTTTTAATAACCATTGATTTAAAAATATTTAGGGAAGTATGCGTGGAGTTAGGGTGTGGGTAGAACTTAGGATAGCATGTTTTTTTTTTACTTTTTGTTTTTTAATATTATTTTATTACATGTTTTGTTTACGTTTTGTTTTATGTTTTCATTTAAATGTTTTATATTTTTTATTGTTTTGTGTTTGATTTTTATATGTTTTGTTTAATTAATATTTTTTAACTTGTTTTTAATTTATTTAAATTAATGGAACACTAACCTTATTACTAACTTAAATAATTAATTTAACTATTAATTAATTAATTAATTAATAATTAACTAAATTAATTTTTAATTGATTAATTAATTTCTAACAAAATTTTAACCTAGCTTTTTGTCTAACTACCCTATCTTTATTAACTTATTTACTAATTACTAAGATTATCAATTAATCTAATTAACTTATTTGATTTTTCCTTTAATCCTAAGTTCATTTATTCGTGAATGGGTGGCGGGATAATCGAGGATGATGTCATGAGGTGATGGGGTATGTCAGAAAATGATGAATGGTAAGTGATGGGAGTCGAGACCAATAGATTCCTGCCACGTAGAGATAGGGGCCCACCAGAAAAACATTCCATTCCGCTCCCACCCCCCGCCATTCCATTAAAACAGACCAGTTAG
Organism: Picea mariana; assembly: GCA_032191745.1. Lineage (NCBI taxonomy): Eukaryota > Viridiplantae > Streptophyta > Pinopsida > Pinales > Pinaceae > Picea > Picea mariana. The sequence goes on along the minus strand of JASDQU010735526.1, from coordinate 72,611 downwards.
GGGGGTCCAGAATTCAATCTCAGTCGTTGATGAAAGCGTTGGTGCTTCATCCATTTAGATGTGT